>JZKD02S1824081.1:120359-131893 GCA_000966675.3 Picea glauca
GTCAATCCATGGTACCACTAGTCATAAGCTTTGCCATCCAAGTACATGGTGGAAAACTTGATGGCATCCATCTTCCTCATAGGGTTAAGTTGCAAGTAAGTGTCTAGTTTTTGTACCCATGCCTGTGCAGACATCTTGGATGAACCATTAAGGTATGGGATCTCCATTTTCCCAGCCCTATGCTCTAGCTCATAGTTGTTCTTGTGGTACAACCTGGGCTTGCTTATGAATTTCAATCCAAAAAACTGATCCAATGTGATTTGTCTTTGAACTGGTAGGCTGAGCGAGTTGTACTCCCTAACATACTGATCAAAATGATCCTCAAACTCATTTGGGTGGTTGGGTTGTGGTTGCTCATCCATAAATGAAGGAAAGTATGACCTAGGAGTGGTCCTGTTACCTACCTGTCCCTATGATGCTCCCCCTCCATGGATTCCCTCAGAATGATAATATGGGACATATTCTTGTTGATGTCTATTCCCTCCATGAGATCCAATGGCTTCTCTATTTGCATATTTTCCTGGTCCCTTTCCCCCATGAGTCATATCCAATAGTATCTGTGAAATCAAAGTCTGATTTGCAGATACCTTTTCCAAGGTTTCCTTCAATTCGCTTTGACTTCTGCGTGCTTCCTCCTGACTTTCCTATAAGTGTGTGACCAATGTACTCTCTGTCTGGAGTATGGACTTACATAATTCCTGTGTCAAGATTGCTAAGCCCCGTGGCTCACTGTCCTCACCTGAATCTTCCATATCCGCCTCTGCCTTACCTGTCTATTTCCTCGTTTTGCCCATGTAAATTCCACTGAACGTTTGGATGCACTAATCCTCACAGGATGTGAGGATCAGAGCTCTGATACCACTGTAATGTTCCCAAGCCAACTTTTTCGCTTGGAACACCAACTGACCACTGATTTACTTGTTTGTATGTGTGTGTTTGTAGGTTGGCCTCTTAAGTTTTGGCCTTAGGGTTTATTTTCAGTTATTAAGCACAGATCTGAAGATATACTCAATGGAAATACAACATCTAACTAGTACACAAGATATGGAACCAAACAACATAGATTTGAACTTTATTATTATGAAAAGAAAGAACCCGATACAAAGAGAATGCAGATCTGGAATAACATCATACGACTCTAATAGATAATATATGAGTTTCTACAAAATGCTCCTGATAATAGATGCAAGGCTCCAAAGGATGGATATACAATGAAGATCAACACAGAAGAACCAGGGTCGATGTCCAAACCCCCCTGGCTGATGGTATGTCCTGTTGTAGAGCTAAGAAGACCAATATTTTGACCCAGCTGAAGGATATCTCCAAATAGCACCAAAATCCACAGAAAGATAGATCAGGGAAAGTATAAGCCCTCTCTGAAGTCTCAAGCCCTGATGACAAGATCTGCTCCACCAAGCTGATGAATCCTCAAGTAAAACTATGCCCTCCTGAAGATTGTCAAGCTCAATATTTTAGCCATGATGAAGGATGACTCCAAACACCCTGAAATTCTCTATAACGATAGATTGGGCCACCATAAGATACTAGGCGAAGTCTCAGGGTTAGATCTGAGGTGTAACCCCTCCAAACTACACAGATCCGAATCACAATTGTGCCCTCCTTCTCTAAAAAATGTACCAAATCTCTAGATAACAATATAGCAAGAGTAACCCTCTCAAAACACTCGATATCTGATGGAAAAGGCCCTACAAGAAATAACCAGGTGCTAAAATGTCAATAAACCCGGCCAATAACCTCGATCGAACTCCTCTCCAAGGAATGATGCGCCCCTTGTTGGAAAACCCTCAAGGGTACGACCCGCTGCTCTCTTGGATAGATGATGGTACCTGTGAATACTGTAGAATGGTGTGGGTGGAGTATTTCATCTCCGAGACCAGGCTTGGAACAAGGTGAGTGGAATCTTTCACCACTGAGGTGTTCTCTAGGGTTTGTATTCTCAAAACCCTCAAAACTATGTGATGAAGAGCCCAATAGCCAAATGAAATATAATCCAAGATGAATGAGAGGTGTAACATCCCCGACCACCCATATCGGGCCAAGATACATGAGAGAACACTTTTATTCTCTCCGTGGAACATACTGTAACATACCCAACATCCAACTGATCTATGCCACATAAATTTTTCGAACTACATGCAATTGAAAATATATACACATAGAACTCTTGCGGAACATTATATATAAAATGCAAATAGACAAATACATTTCGTAAATGCATGGATTCAGACTGAAATAATAGTAAACATATACATGAAACATATCCAAGCAATACCCATAAATATAAAGACGGTTATAACCACTCATAATATAAACCGATAAAAATACACATGTAAATAACGATGCATCATGTAATTTTATCACATAGTTGACACTTATCTTGGTAATAATATCACCAACTGTGTTTAGATCTTCCATGAACCTCCCAACCTTAKACCACATTACTCATCAGTCTTAGTAGTGGGTCACCCCCGAGCTGGGACTAAACTCCACCCAGGTAAAGGTATTCCTAACTAGGATGACTATCTCTGACAACAGGAAAGACTCCATCACAGGTGCCATATCAAACTAACAACCTACAGTCCCTCATTCCCCACATTCCTGTCCCACCCCAGGAAGTGTGCCCCTTCTCTGCTCAACAGTCCTTCAGCTGCCCCACTTCCTTTTCAGGCTTCAACAACAGGCTGGATAGGAAGTGTCAGAGCACTATGGCTGTAGTTCATCACCTTAAGGAAATCAATTACATCAATTTTCTCACCTAGAGAGAATTTTCTCATGAGCATGACAACCTGCCTCTTGAATATCCCATGGGCCTGACAACCCACTTCTTCAGTCCAGCTCCCAAGCTAACCAACTACACGAACATATATGGCTATCGATACAGGTTTAGGTATAGTGACATGAAGGTATGGAGGATAGCTCAATGAGTGAGTGAATGCTCATGGAATGGATGTATGGATGATCGAATGATGGAAGGAATGATGGTCAGAATGATGGAAAATGAACTAAGTCCAAACAATATGTATGCATGTCCCCAACTTGACACTTGTCATGTTGGGAGCTACTTTGGCCCACTTGTCCCCAACTTTGGAACTTAGGATAAAATAATTACCCATACTTTATACTTTAAGAAATATTAATATAATATTCCTTTTCGGCTTAAGTTCCCTAGCTTAGCCCCTTTTCCTTAACTTTTATCCCCCACCCTTTCCCTAACTAGTGGATTTTAGTCCCCCATACTCTTTTATCGTGGTCGGTCTGCGTGCAACGATGTATTTTATATTAATTAGGAGACATATACAACAATAGGCGCACTGGCCTTTAACATCTAGGATCTTTGGCCTAATCAAAACATAAGAATCCTAGGTTATAATAACAGTCTCACCAGCCTATAAAACACAACATATACACAAAGGCTCCATGGCGTCAAAATCACGTGCACTTAAGTTGTTGCGCGCGATATCTTGGAATGTGCACACTTCATCATTTTACTGTGCAATACATGCACACATTATGCCATTAAATGTACATACAAAATGATATCAAACAACTCACCAGCTTAAACACATTTTCATTTACATTAAAATTGGGTTCGGCCTAGGGATATTTCAATCCCCTCCCCTTATTTATGTACTGTCCTCAGTGCATTATGTACATGTATACAACAAAATTTCAAAAATCCTAACAAAGATGCAGGTATTCTACCCGCATTGCATCCTCATACTCCCAAGTAGAGTCCTCAGGACCGTACCAGGTCCATTGGACCTTTACAAGCCCTATGGCTAGTTTCTGGAGCTATTTGATTTTTTGGTCCAGAATGTGTACCAGATGCACTTGGAAGGCACTTTCTTGATCCACCTGAATCACATTCCAATCAATAACATGATTAGCATCATGTATATATTTCTTGAGCAATGATACATGGAATACATTATGAACATACATAGATGCAGGCAATGCAATCATATAAGCTACTGGACCAAGCCTCTCTAGGATCTCAAATGGTCCACAATAGCGAGCTGCCAACTTTGAACAATTTCCCAACTTAAGGGAACTTTTGTTGGCTTTCACTTTCAAGAATACATGGTCCCCAACTTTAAATTCCCTGTGAGTTCTACCCTTATCAACATAACTTTTCTTCCTGTCTTGGGCAGTGTTTAAATTTTGTTTTATCTTTATCATTTGCTCCTCCATTTCTCTGAGTAAATCTGGTCCAACCACTACTCTATTTGTTGGGCTATCCCAACTTATAGTCTGTTTCACTTTCTGCCATAAAGTGCTTCAAATGGGCTCATCTTTAGAGATGTTTGGTACCCATTGTTATAAGAAAACTCTACCAAGTGTAGGTAGTCTTCCCATTTTGATGGTTTATCCATCACATACATCCTCAACAAATCCTCAATCACTTGATTCACCCTCTCTGTTTGTCCATCTGATTCTGGATGATAAGATGTACTAAAATTCAAATTTGTTCCAAATCCATTAAATAATCCTTTCCAAAAGTTTGAGGTAAATTTTGGATCTCTGTCAGACACAATTGTCTTGGGTATACCATGTAATCGAGCTATTTCTCTCATATAAATATCAACAATGTTGGATGCCTTGTGAGTGAGATTAATTGGAATAAAATGGGCATATTTAGTAAGCTTATCTACCACTACCATGATACAATCACGTTTCTTGTTTGTTCTGGGTAGTTTGGTGATGAAATCCATTTTTACGACTTCCCATTTTCACTCAGGAATGGGTAATGGTTGTAGAAAACCAGCTGGGTGTCTGTGCTCAGCCTTTACCTTTTGACATTCCAAACATTTAGCAATAAAATCAACAACTTCTTTCTTCATGCCTGGCCAATAATATTGGCTCTTGACAGCTCCAATAGTTTTCTGATAACCTGGGTGTCCAACATAAGGTACATTATGCATTTATTCCAATATTATATTTTTCAATTCATGGGAATTTGGTACATAAATTCTACCCTGTACATGAGAATTTCATCATTATCTAGCTTGTATTCTTCAATTTTCTGCTGCAAATTACCTTGATGTAATTTTGCCACTAATTCCTTGTATTGCAAATCTAATTTTCCAGCCTCTAAAATTTTGGGTTTCAAATCTGATTGGTATATGCTAATGGTTGTAGCATGCATTTCATGCATTCTTCTACCGAGTGCATCAACCACTTTGTTCTCCTTCCCCTTGATATGCTTTATATCAAAGTCATATTCACTTAGAAATTCCAACCATCTGCTTTGTCTGGCATCTAGAGTTGGCTGATCAAATAAATATTTTAGACCATTATGGTCTATTCTTAGCTCAAACTTTTTTCCCATGATGTAGTGTCTCCATTTCCTCAAGGCATGCATTATGGATTCCAACTCCAAATCATGAGTGGCGTAGTGTCTTTCATGCTCCTTCGACTTCCTTGATTCATAACATATAACAAACCCATTTTGATTGAGGACTCCACCAAGTCCTTCTTTACATGTATCTGTGCATGCAATGAAGTCTTTGTTTGGGTTTGCAATCCTTCGTATTGGATCACTTGTTAATAATTGTTTCAAGTGTTGGAAACTCTTTTCACAATCCAATGTCCACTGAAACTTCATACCCTTCTTTTGTAAGGAAGTGATTGGGTGTGCAATCTTTGAGAATCCTTCAAAAAATATCCTATAGTAGCATGCAAGACCCATGAATGACTTGACCTCTGTCACATTCTTTGGCACTGCCCATTCTCTAATGGCTTCTATCTTCTCAGGATCCACTATTATCCCATTTTCTGAAATGATATGACCCAAATAATGAATTTTCTTCTGATAAATTGAGAACTTGCTCAATTTGGCATACAACTGATGCTCTCTTAATACTTTCAAATCCATCCTCAAATGATGCTCATGCTCTTTTTATGACTTGGAATATACAAGGATGTCATCCAAAAATACAATGACAAACTTGTCTAAATAATCTCGGAAAACACCATTCATTAAGCACATGAAAATAATTGGTGCATTTGACAACCCAAATAGCACCACTGTGTACTCATAATGACCATACCTTGTCCTGAAGGTGGTCTTTCTAATATCTTCCTCTTTAATCCTTACCTGATGGTATCCTGACCTGAGATCTATCTTTGAAAATATCTTTTCATCCTTCAATTGATCAAAGAGATCATCAATCCTTGGCAAAAGATACTTGTTCTTTATAGTCACTTTATTCAACTGTTTGAAATCAATGCACAACCTTAATGTCCCATATTTCTTCTTCACGAACAAGACTGGGGCACCCGAAGGTGACACACTTGGGCATATATACCCCTTCTTCAAAATTTCTTCAAGTTGCATTTGCAACTCCTTCAGCTCTGGTGTACTCATTTTGTAAGGAGTCTTTGACACGGGAGCTGCTCCAGGCATTAAATTTATAGAGAAATCAATATCTCTCTTTGGGGGTAGTCCTAGTACCTCCTTGAACACATCTTCAAATTCTTCTAGGATTGCATGATCTTCCAAATTTGACAACTTATCTTTAGGTGTCTTTTCCATATGAGCTGCAAATATTTGACATCCTTTTCTCTAACATTTCTTCAACTGCAATGCTGAAATTTCTCTGATGGTCACTGTCCTGGGGATTCCCTTCACTTTCCTTAGGCTCCCCTCCTCATCCAAACAATTAAATGCCTTGTTATGATAGTCTAGGATAAAATGATGTTGGTCCAACCAATCCATCCCAATTAGACAGTCATAGAAACCTAAAGGCAAGAGGTTCAAATATGCCTTGGTGTTCATTCCATTCATGTCCATAAGACATGACTTAACCATCTCATTAAATTTTCTTTTGGATTTGGTAGCTAGCTACACCAACCAAGATTTTCCATGCTTTCTTCTTGGTAAATGCAATCTTTCCACCATGTTAGGATCTATATAACTATGACTAGCTCCTGAATCAATTAAAATAACAATGGTTTGGTTGCTGATCATACCTTCCACTTCAATCATATGTGAATGATACGCTGTTTTCTTGTTGTCCAGGGATGCATAGATTCTTGGTACATTTCTACCCATTTCCTCCACTGTTTCAGCTTGTTGTACATTGCGGACAGTCCTCACTTTTTCACCTCTGTGAGGACAATCTATGAACATATGATCTTCTTTACAACCCCAACATTGAATAGGTGGTTGCCTTGGCCTTTGACCCCATGTCTCAATCATTCTAGGTTCTCTAGAAGTTATTTGTCCATGAGGGTTATTTATGAAGAATGGTCACTTATTTCCCTTCTTCATTTGATCCATCTTGAATTTCTTTGTATTCCCAAGCTTTTTGGAAAGTTGGCCTTGCTTTTTGTTGATCATATAGGAATTTATCTCGCCTTATGTTCTCCTCCAATGTCTTGGGATCATCATACTATATTTTGTCACTGATGAATGCTGACAATCCACTCAAATACCTCTAAATCTTAACTATCTCATCCTTGATGAAAGAAACATACTTCATCAGTTCTAAAAAACTTCTCTCATATTCATCTTTGGTCATACTCCCAAGCTTGCATTCAAAGAACTCCTTCATTTTCTTGTAATAATATCTCTTATTTAAGTATTTCTTCTCAAAATACTTCTTGAATTCCCTCCAAGTAAGACTTTTCTCCTTAATGTGTTGCACCTGCACAAGTTGATCCCACCACATGGATGCCTTTCCGTTGAGTTGATAGATGGAAATTCTACCTTTTGCATGAGAAGAATAATTATGCAATTGAAAATAMTTTCTCATGCCCAACAACCATGTCTCTGCATCTTCATCCTTCTTGTGTTCACCATCAAATGTAGGAGGTTTGATTTTGTTCATTTCTCCTCGTAGCTCATCCACCCCAGACCTCCTATGCTTCTTGACAGTGGATGGACTTGAGATGTTGTTTTCCTTCTTATTGGAATGCCTCGGGGAGTGATGGTGATGTCTGCTAACACTTCTTGTTCTTCTTTTCTCATTAGGAGGCCCGTGACTTCCTGATTTGCTTGGGCCACTCTCCTTATCCAATTTCTTTTCTATTATGTTCAAGCTCTACATTATCTTCATGTTTAAGTCCTCTTGCTACTCCTTGGCTCTCATAAGCCTTTAATTATTGCTTTATGGCTTTGGACATCCTTATGTAAATTTGTAATGGTCTCTACCATGTTCATGTTTTCATCCCTTCCTTCTCCATGTCCATTGGACTTTGTTCCTTCAATTCCCAAATGGACATCCATCCCTCTGATCTCATCTTCCTAACTGTAAGTCCCTTGTGCCTCTTCTATTCCTCTGCACTTTGGGATGATCTTGTTCTAATCTAGTTTTTAACTCTGCAAAATGTGCAGCCAACAAAGCTTTGTCAGGTTAACTGTTTCAATATTTTCATGAAAATTTGAACCATTCTGGTTCATTAATATGTATCAGAATTATTTCTTCTGATTTCCTAGAAAATTGAATGCCCAAATCAATTTTTTGGGTGAATATTTATAATCTACTGTCCAATACCTTTCCAACGCCTGCTCCCATGCTCAATTCTAAGTCTTGAGCAGAAAGTTATTATTATTTGAAAATTGCCCAATAATTTTTCTGTTTACACATCAACTTGGCGCAACTCTGCACTGTAATTATGAAATTTCACATCTAATCCATTGGATTTTTCATAGGATCTCAATTGGGTTTCTTCATATACATATTATCAACACTCTGTCCAAGTTTTACCTTTTTTCTGGGTTTCGGGCTGCTAGATACAACTTGCTGAAGTTCTAGGCCAATTCGTGTTTCTGGTCTAGAATGCTACAGGTGCCTTCTTTTCCATATTGAAATTTTTTAACATGCCCAAAAATTTAGTTTATATCTAGGACTATCTTTTATGGTTCAATTGATTTCCATTGACTTCTCCTGCGCCTCAATCTGATTCTGGAGCAGAAAATTATGGCTCTCTGAAGTTAGTTGGGTCTTAAAATTTACCCTCCACTGTTTGTGTTGTAACTTTCTCATAAAAGCTCCATTTGACGAACAAGTTACACCATTAGAAAGATCTCTCCGATCTCTTTTTCTTGAGTTTCAAAGATAAAGTGTACCTTGGTACACTTTTTTCTCATGGTTTTTTAGTAGCTAAAAACGCTCTTAAGGGCCTAAAAAATGCGCTGCAAAAAGATGAAGTTCAAACAGTATAAAACGTCGCAAAAATTCGTTGGTTTTCTGATGTTCTTCACCATCCAAATGACTTCGCGTGCACAAATTTCAACCTCTACACATATATTTAGTATGCACAACAACACTACAAGATAATTCATGCTCCGTAAACTTATAACCACTGTGAATCACTTCTTTGGCATGCCAATAACTAGTGCGCACTACTTTTGTGTCGTGCGCCAATATCCATTGCGCGCAGTTTTGGTTTTGTTACTATTACCTGTTGCACACCATTTTTGTATCATGCGCTGATATTACACGTGCATTTCAGTCTATGCGCTGCACCATACCAAATTTTAGTACGCCTCTACCATGCACCATTAGTCTGCGTGCACCATTTACTACATTGTTGCGTGACAACTTATACTCATACTGCGCGCGCACCAACCAAACTCCTCTGTGCTCTCCAATACTGCACACACCATGCACACCATTATTATGTGTGTGCACACCGTGCACACCTTTTATGCATATGCACACCACACAATGCTAAATTTAGTGCATGCACCCACACACCAACATTTTTCCGCGCGGCGCCAAAATTTAGCGTGTGCACCAGTATGCCACTATTTTTCCGCGCAGTGCCAAAATTTAGCACACACACCAACATGCCAACATTTTTGCACACGGTGCCCAATTTTTACATATCATAATCCTTTTACTGTGCATCTTGCATTTTTAGTGCGCCCACCTGTGCACATTCATTTTTATGCGCAACAGTTCCTCGTGAATTCGAGTGTAGAAATTGGGGCTTTTGCTTAACTTTTTCCCCATTTCTTCCATAGACATTCTGCAACTATGAATTTTGCTCAATTTCACCTTGATAACAACAATTCAACCTTCATAACAAAAAATCGCCACGATTCAACATTTCTGGAACAAATTTTTTCCAAACTCAATTTACGAATTGAGAATTTTAACCGCTAAACTCGCTCCATCTGTCATGGCTTCAATGTAACTTCAAATTCGACCAATTCCAGGTCTTAATTTGCTAGAACAAATATTAAATCAATAATACCTGACCAAATGGCCAAATTTATCAATTTTCTCATGAATTAAACAACAAAAATTGGGGTTTTTTCCCAATTCCGCACCATTGTTGTTACTTTTTACCATGGACGCTCTGCAACTTAAAATTTGGCCACTTCAAAATAAATCCTTTATGAAATTTCACTTCAACTCAACTTGCTTGGCCCATTCAGGCTCAGTGTTGAAAACTAAAGCTCTAATACCATATTCTAACGTTCCCCACCACCCAGGCCCGACCAAGATACACGAGAGAACACTTTTATTCTCTCTATGGAACATATTGTAACATACCCAACATCCAACTGAGCTATGCCACATAAATTTTTCGAACTACATGCAATTGAAAATATATACACACAAAACTCTTGTGGAACATTATATATAAAATGTAAACAAACAACTACATTTCATAAATGCATGGATTCATACTGAAATAACAATAAACATATACAAGAAATACCCGTAAATATAAATACAGTTATAACCACTCATAAGATAAACCCATAAAAATACACACATAAATAATGATGCAACATGTAATTTTATCACACAGTTGACACTTATCTTGGTAAGAATATCACCAATTGTGTTCAGACCTTCCACAAACCTTCCAGCCTTATACCACACTGCTCATCACTCTCAGCAGCGGGTCACCCTCGAGATGGGACTAAACTCCACCCGGGTAAAGGGATTCCTAACTAGGATGACAATCTCTAACAACAGGAAAGACTCTGTCACAGGTTCCATCTCAAACTAACAACCTATAGTCCCTCATTCCCCACATGCCTATCCCACCCTAAGAAGTGTGCCCCTTCTCTGCTCAATAGTCCTTCGGTTGCCCCACTTCCTTTCCGGGCTTCAACAATAGGCCAGACATGAACTCTCAGAGCACTGTGGCTGCAGTTCAACACCTTCAGGAAATCAATCCTAAGCAATTATCTCACCCGGAGAGAATTTTCTCATAGGCCTGCCAACCCGCCTGTTTAATATTCCATGGGCTTGACAACTCACTTCTTCATTCCAGCTCCCAAGCTAACCAGCTACACGAACATATATGGCTATCGATACAGGTTCATGTACAGTGACTGTTGGAAATGTTTAACATATAGCATATGCTTGTCATTGATGGCAAGTACATAAATGAAGATGGCATGAATACAAGAAGAATGTAACAGATGGGAACCAGAAGTATTTTGGGAAGAAGCTGCAGAGCAACCTCGATAAGATCAGAAGAGATAGTGCAGAGGATGTTTGGTATGTTTTACAGGTAGCGTAAGCTTGTCATTGATGGCAAGT
>JZKD02S1824081.1:139893-165321 GCA_000966675.3 Picea glauca
AGGTTTTTACCCTGTATGGGTTTCCTCGGGAAATATCTGTCTCTGTGTTTCTCAAATACGTGAATGATGCTGAAAGTGCCATTGTTTATTTCCCTGCATTAATGTGATCATCATTCAATGTTTCTGCAAAGAGTTTAAAAGAATCATAATTGTTTAAGCTTGGTAACAACTGATTCACCCCCCCCTCTCAGTTGTCCAACAGTGACATGAAGGTATGGAGGATAGATCAATGAGTGAGTGAATGCTCATGGAATGGCTGTATGGATGATCGAATGATGGAAGGAATGATGGTCAGAATGATGGAAAATTAACTAAGTTCAAACAATATGTATGCATGTCCTCAACTTGACACTTGTCATGTTGGGAGCTACTTTGGCCCACTTGTCCCCAACTTTGGAACTTAGGATAAAATAATTACCCATACTTTATACTTTAAGAAATATTAATATAATATTCTTTTTTGGCTTAAGCTCCCTATCTTAGCCCCTTTTCCTTGAATTTTAGCCCTGACCCTTTCCCTAACTAGTGGAGTTTAGTCCCCCATACTCTTTCATTGTGGTCGGTCTGCGTGCAACGATGTATTTTATATTAATTATGAGACATATACAAAACTAGGTGCACTGGCCTTTAACATCTAGGCTCTCTGGCCTAATCAAAACATAAGCATCCTAGCTTATAATAAATGGCTCACCAGCCTATAAAAAATGACATATACACAAAGGATCACTGGCCTCAAAATCACGCGCACCTAAGTTGCTACATGAGATATCCTGGAATGTGCACACTTCATCATTTTACTGCGTAGTACATGCACGCACTATGCCATGAAATGTGCATACAAAATGATATCAAACAACTCACCAACTTAAGTACTTTTTCATTTACATTACAATTGGGTCCGGCCTAGGGATATTACAAGAGGTGCACCCTAGGATTTCCTTTATACCTCTTTATATTCCTCTTTTGAGTTAAGTCAACCCTTAGGTTCAACTCCTAACTCAACCTCAAGCGCTCTATTCCTCCAGTGAGTTACTTTTTACCTTTTTACGTCAATTTTAAATTATAACCTTGAGTTTAGCTGACTTTTCTCCATGCTGCATGAGACTAAAGTTTAGTGGGGATGACTAAACTACTGAGTGTCTTCCAAACCTCTTCATCAAGAGGTGGGGGACATTACACCTAATGTGAGTCTGATTAGCAAGCAATTTTTAGCCTACATCCATCAACGAAACGTGTCAATGATCCATAAACAACATCATAATATACCAAGTCATATGTCACATATGCAATAACATAAATACTCCAACCATATACAATCCACTCCCTAATTCGATCCAGAGTCCAAGGAAGTCCATTGATGCCATCGACATCCTCAATCTATCAAGAGTCCAACACACTCAGGAGAAACCAGTCAATAGCATTGTCTATACATAGATAACATAACATAACATCATAATCCGCAATATCATCATCAAAATCCATAAGCGAAGTAGTCAATCATGTAATGAACCAGATCACTTTCATGCAAGTGTCCTCAAAGAATAAGTTACATCAGGTGCACGCAAGAGAAGGGTGTTACATACACCCCCTCTTATTTTAAACTTCGTCCTGAAGTTTCACAATATACAAGTGAATAAATAAAGTATCTGACAATATCTAAATGTCTAACTATCAAACAAAAATGGAAACTACTGACACATATCATATGCATCCTCCTAGGTAGCTGAGTGTTGACTATAATTGTCCCACTGGACCTTGACATGATGGGTTGTTCGATGTCATAGCTGTCGAATGCAATGGTCCAAAATGTAGATTGTCTTTTCCATGAGTGCACCCTCGTCTGATACCTACAAGGAAATCATGTCAATCACATGTGTAGGATTGCTAACATAGTCTCTCAAGACAGATACATCAAAAAAATCATGCATAAGCCTCAAAGAATCAGGAAAGGCTAGTCGATAGGCCATGGGTCCCTTCCTTTCCATAACCTGGAAAGGTCCCAAAAACCTAGGAGATAGTTTATCACCCTTTCCAAACTTGATTGAACTCTTGTGCGGTTTCACCCGCAAGAAGACTCGATCACCAACTTCATAACTACGGTCAATGTGATGTGCATCAACATAAATCTTTTGTCAATCCTACGCTTCCTTCATCCTTTGTCTTATCATTTGCATTTTCTCTTCCATTTATTGGATTGCTTCCAGTCCTACCAGGACCATATCCTCGAGCTTATCCCAACTCAAAGGCATCTGACAAGGTCACCCGTAAAGAAACTCAAACGACACCATCTTAATGGTGCTTTTGTAGTTGTTGTTGTATGAAAACTCTACCAGTGGCAAGAACTCTTCCCAATGCTTTTGTTGGTCCATCACGTACATATGCAACATATCCTCCAAGATTTGGTTCACTTTTTCGGTCTTCCCATCTGTCTCTGGGTGATATGCGATACTAAAGTTAAGTTGGGTTCCCAAGGCCTCTTAGAAACTAGTCCAAAATCGTCCTGTAAACACCGATCCTCGATCGGATATGATCCTCTTAGGTATGCCATGCAACCTCACAATCTCACTGATAAATACTCTAGCTATGTTAGGCGCCTGATACGTCATATGCACAGGGATAAAATGTGCACTCTTTGTCAGAATTTCAAATACCATGAAAATCGAGTCATGCGTCCTTGCTGTCAGCGGAAATCCAATAATGAAATCCATCGAAATGACCTCCCATTTCGATTCTAGAATAGCATGTGGCTGTAGTGATCCTGCATGATGTCTATGTTCATCCTTCACTTGCTGACATTCTAGACATCTCACCACATAGTTTACTATGTCCGCTTTCATTCCTTTCCAGAAGAATAAGTGTTTAAGGTATGCCCTCATCTTTGTGACTCTAAGATGAGCCATGTAGACATTTCTATGATCTTCATTTAAAATTAAACTTCTCAATCAATTCGTCATTGGGTAGTATGTAATTCCGGTTATTATATCTCATTAATCCCTCGTTGTCCACAATAAATCCCTCAAATTTTGGTACCAACATGGTGTTTTGTCCGATAAATTATTTAATCTCTTGATACCAATCATCGTCGCACTGTATAGTTAGAATATTTTCACGGAGATTTGTCTGAAGAGGTATCACCGAAAATATGTGTGGTCTCTTACTCAACACATGAGCCACTCTGTTCACTGTTCCTTTTATGTAGGTAATCTTGAAATCGTACTCGCTAAGCAGTTCCGACCAAGGACTTTGTTGCGCGTTCAAGTCGCTTTGTGTAAAAATGTGTTGTAAACCACAGTGGTTCATTTTTGTTCAAATTTTCGTCCAATCAGGTAGTGTCTCCACACTCTTAGGGAATACACAATGGCTACTAAATCCAAGTCATGCGTCACATAGTTCTCCTCATGCCTTCTTAAATTTCTCGAGATGTAAGGGATCACTCGATCGTCTTGCATCAAGACTATGCCTAAGCCTTCCTTGGATGCGACAGTGCATACCAAGAAGTCCTTATCCATGTCAGGGACTTTTAGTATTAGATTTGTCACCAACAACTCCTTGAGCCTTCGAAATGCTTCTGCACATTTCTCGGTCCACACAAACTTCTTGTTCTTCTTCTGAAATTTTGTAATCGGATTTTATATCTTCGAAAAACACTTGACGAACCGTTGATAATATCCTGCTAAACCCATGAAGCTAGGAACTTCTGGGACATTCGTCGATGTAGGAAATTCCATGATATCCTCTACCTTCGCTAGATCCACAGTGATACCTTCACCGGAGATGACATTCTCTAAGTAATGACTATTCAATTGATAAAAAGAGAATTTCGACAGTTTCCCAAACAATTTGTTCTCTCAAAGACACTGTAGTACCAAGCACAAATGTTCATCATGTTCTTCCATCATCTGAGAATATGTCAAAATATCGTCAATGAATACTTGAACAAACTCGTCCAAGTATTCACGGAACACCCCATTCATCAAGCTCATGAATATCCTTGGGCCATTTGTTAGTCCAAATGGTAAAATGATAAACTCATAATGTCTAAACCTCGTCTTAAACGTGGTCTTAGGAATGTCTTCCTCCTTGATCTGTAACTGGTGATACCCTGATCTCAAGTCGAGATTTGAAAAAACCGTCGCATCCTTCATATGATCAAACATATATTCTATCCTTGGCAACATATATTTTTTCTTGATCGTTGCCTTGTTCAATTAACGGTAGTTAATGCAGAGTCTCCATGACCCATCCTTCTTTCGTATGGAAATAACAGGCGCACCCCACAGTGACACACTTGGACGTATAAGTCCTAGGTCCAACAACTCTTTCAGTTTCATTTTCAACTCATGTAACTTAGGGGTCGACATTCAATAAGGAGTTCTTGCCATCGGTTCAGTCCCAGGCTTTAGGTCGATGGTAAATTCCAATTCCCTCTCCGATGGAAACCCTGGTAACTGATCTGGGAAGACGTTAGAAAATTCTCATACTACTAGAAGGTTTCCTAGTCCTTTCACCATGCCCTTTTCATTCAACGCAAGGATCACACATAAATTTCATCCCTTGTGCACGCTATTCTGAATTTGTAGGGAAGAGATGAACCTTAGGGAAACTCCCTGGTTCCTTCCTATAATCACACGTCTCTGTCTCTCATCGTTGACCAAACTCAATCATTTTGTCCTACAGTTGAGTATTGCCTCATGCGATTCCAACCAATCCATACTGATCACGACATCATAAGATCCTTAAATCATGATGTACAGGTTGGCCTTCATGAAAAAATCTCCCAGGTTAAGGTTACAACCCATAACCTTTCCTCCAACCTTCTGTTTGGCTCCCGAAGCCATTTCTACATAGCTAAACCTGTCTTGTTCGACTACCTTTACCTTAATTCTTTTTAGGGTTGTACTAGAAATTCAAATATTTCTAGCACCTGAATCTATCAAAGGGCTGGTCAACAATGGTACCTGACATCTCGAGCACGGTAGAATGTTGCTCGGCCTAGCGGTTATTCACCACTGCATGAATCGGATGGGCCTTGCCCAAATCTCCTACTATAGTGTGTCTGACTGTCCTAACTACTCTGTCCCTTTCAACCAGACAATCAAGCTGGTAATGTGGCTCTCCACATGTCCAAAATCTGGTCTTCAGACCAATACTCCTAGTCCCCGAAGTAGAAGATGATGGCCCACCAGCCTGAAACCCTGGTCTTTTCTATTGAACAGGTCTGAAATGTTGTTGCTTCTACGGATGAATCTATTGTTGGTGTTGTGGTCCTCTGTAGGGAGTCTGTTTTTGGGGCACCAATCGTTATGGTGTCATGAATGTGGATCCTCTGGGAGGGCCTCGATACACTGGTGGATGTCTAGTTGGTGCCTAATGCTGCTGAGCACTAGATGTCACCTGTTCCGTCGGTCTCACAGGAGTCCTTCTCTCACCCCCGCTGATCAACTCTTCCTCATCTATGAGGTATTTCTTGACAACATCGTGCAATGTCTAAGGCATTAATATCCTCACCTTAGCACGAATGTTGACGTTAAGGCTGAACACAAACTTGTTGACTTTAAGCTTCTTAGTGCTAAAATGGGGAGCGTACCTAAGCATCTCCATGAAATGGGCCTCATACTCAGGCACCATACATCCTCCCTGTCATAAGGTGTTGAATTCATTGAGCTGATGCTCAATGAATTCCTCAGACAAGTACCTCTCCCAGAACCTCTCCTCGAATAGTTCCCATGACACGTCTTCAAAGACCATGTCCAGTTGTGGTAGGAGCGTCTTCCACCATATAAGAGATATCCCCTTCATCTGAAAGACCGCCATGAGGACCTTCATGTTGGAGGTATATTCGTGAAGTGCAAAGCAAATCACCATATTCTCCAACCATGCCTCGATAGTTGCACCGTTCGTGGCACCAAAGAACTTGGGAAACTTGACCGTTTCTAGTTCTCAGTGAATTCTACCAGTACCGACTGGGGTGCGCGGTGGATCCTCAGGGGGTGTTGACACCCTGGTCTCATGTCTATACAAACAACTAATCAGGGCCTCTTACATCCTCTGAAAGGACCTAATCAACTCAGCCACATCCCCCACAACTATTTATTCCTCTCAGACGAATTGTTCTTCTCCTTGGGGGTTAGACCCCTTGGGCATGGATGCTATTGAAGTCACTGCACCTCCTCCCCTAGCACCATGTCATATTCCTTTGCGACATCCTTTAACCATGATTACCTGCACGCACACAATTCAAATTAATTAGCGATAAATTATAATCATGCGTTTATACAGTGGAAGGCATAGTGTTCCCAAGTTGCGGGTTGAACCTACTCTGATACCATATGTAACGCCCCCTCAGTCACGACAACAAAAGTGACGTACAACAATTTTTTTTTATTTTCTTTTATTGTTGCATTAGGAAATTAAAACATCATAATAAAAAGCAACATCATTGACACAACTTTCACATATATTAACGGAACATATCAATGCATTAATCATCAATTACGACAAAAAACAGACACATCATCATCATAAGCCACAAAACGCATGTTGATGTATTAACATATTTATTATCAACAACCCACATCATTGCATTATACAATTAATATCGACGAATAACATTACAAAGCTTAAACATTCAACGCATCTCATAAGGACCATCATCATATATCACTAAGAAAACATACGATAACATAATGAATCATAAGGATCATAAATATAATCACTATAAACACATAATATACTACCCGCCCAACCTACCCTGCAAGGTTAGGACCTCCAGGACACATAAGAAATGCTCAAGCCCAAGTTCCAATTGATTTTAACCATTTAAGGTCTCAAGGCTGGCGATTGTTTTGAGGAACAAGGAGGTGTCTACATCCCACCCACACAACCAAGTCCAAGCCGACTAAGCTAAATCAACATCATCAACGATCGTTAAGGCACAATAGCATTCTAATAAACCAACACATGTAACATAAATTTCATGGCGTGGGAGAACTTAAATACTAAATCAATCCAACAACGACATAAGCCAAGGCGCAAATAATCTACTTATTAAATTTTAAGGCATAAACAAATATCCACTTAATTTCCAGGAATGCGATTAAATCAATCAACAAATTGCAATAATCAACATCATTTTCAAGGTAAGCACATAATTGAATTGCCAAATTAACATATTCACTTATCTATCATTGCGTGCAAATAATCCAATCATAAGGAAATCATACCGCAACATTGTGACAAGTGCATTAGTAAACTAAAGCGTAAACATTTACGCTTCAACTTAGTCCATGGCACAAGCAATCCTAACACTTATTCAACAACATAATTCAAGGTGCAAGATAAACAAATTCTAAACCATTATACATGACATAAAATCCATAAGCGCAAGAAGTCCGAGGTCTAAACCAAAATCCAAATGCGCAAGAAGTCAAATGTCTACATCAATCGTTTGTTAAAAATTTAATAGCGCAAATAAGGGTTGTTAATCCATTATTCGTTGATAAATCTAATGACACAAATATATATTGTTAATTCATCATTCATTCATACATTTGTTGACGCAAGTAAAGATTGTTAATTCATCATTGTTACATAAAATCCGATTGCACAAAAGTCTAAAATCTAAAACTCAATTTCATGGAAAGAAATCCATTGGCACAAGAGTAAGATAATCACCAATCATTCATACAATGAATTCATTCAAGTCACAAGATGATTGTCAATTAATCTAAGTTGCATGGAGTTTGAACTCAAAATTCTCGGGGCGTGAACGATTAATACAAGTAACACACGTCCCCCTTTAAACAAGGCACGTGAGGGTAACGCGAGGGTAATTACCTTCTACCTTCTAGTTCAAAACATGGTTATCAGGGATTAGACACTTTTACACTTTAATAGATAGTTACAACAACCAAACTTGGAGCATGCCCGCAAGGTTAGCATCAACATCTATACTAATATTAGAGGAACATGTTCAATTAGACTACAATAAATTATATTGATTATTAATCATTATATAATAGAGAAGACAATAAAAGAAACAATTTACCAAAATAATTGGTTAAATAAGAGACTGGGCACCTTAAGGATGTAGGGACCCTTATGGTTGTTACTATGTTTTATATTCAATGTAATTAAAAACTACTCATTAATTATTAGATATTTAGACACTTCCTATCCATAAATAAATAATAAAAAATTAACCAACAATAAATGTCAATTTATCAATGTAAGAAATTAATATAGTAAGCCCAACATGAATCTAGTGGCTAACCTCAAGGCATAAATTCTGGAAGATAGACTTGCGAGCCTAACAGGAAATGGGTGGCTAACATTAAGGTCCTTAATTTATTTTAGAGAAGGCTGTGGGCCTAACCAGAAAAAGTGTTGTCAACGGAGTCCAAAGAGTTTCTAAAAACATTGGATGCGTTGGGTAGATGAGCTGAATAGGGGCATGCAACGCGGAGTTCCCCAAGTCTACTCTAAGAGAAAAAAAATGCGCTCCAGAGTTTACATGGATGCAAAGTGACGCAAACATTACGAAGAAGTTTAAAGGCATGGACACAGAGAAAAAGGAATTCTCCTGAGCATTTTATAAATGCTGAAGGAAGGTGAAAGAGCTAGGTGTTTGTAACATCCCCAACATCCAACTGGGCTATGCCATGTAAAAAATTTCGAACTGTATGCAAATTAAAACATATACACACAGAAACCATTGAAGAACTTTATATATAAAACTTAAAACAAACAAAAACATTATGTAAATACACCAATTCATATGGAAATAACAATAAATATATTCATGCAACATAGAAAGGAAATACCCATAAATATAAAGATAGTTATAAACCACACATAGGAAAACCCATAAAAATAAACACATAAATAGTAATGCAGCATATAAATTAACACACAATTGAAACTTATCTTTGTAAGAATATCACCAACTACGTGCAGACCTTCCACGAACCTCCCAGCCTTAGACCACACTGCTCATCACTCTTAGCAGTGGCTGACCCCCGAGTTGGGACTAAACTCCACCCGGGTAAAGGGATTACTGACCAGGATGATGTATCTCATACAACATGAAATATTCTGGCAGAGGTGCTAACTCAAGCTAACAGCCTATAGTCCCTCATTCCACACATGCATGTGCCACCCCAGGAAGTGTGCCCCTTCTCTACTCAACAGTCCTTTGGCTGCCCCACTTCCCTTCCAGGGCCTCAACAACAGGATGGACAAGAAGTCTTAGAGCCATGTAGCTGTAGTTTAGCACCTTCGGGAATCAATTCCAAGTAATTCTCTCACCTAGAGAGAAATTGCTCACGGGCCTAACAACCCACCTCTTCAATATCCCACGGGCCTGACAACCCACTTCTTCAGTCCAGTTCCTGAGCTAACCAGGTATATGTACAGGTATGGGTACAGATACGGGTACTGGTTCAGGTATGGATATAGGTACATAGAGGTATAGAGGACAACTGAATGAGTGAGTGAATGATGATGGAAGGAATGATAGGAAAATGAACTAAGTCCAAGATATATGTATGCATGTTTCCAACTTGGCGCTTGTCATGTTGGGATTTACTTTGGCCCACTTGTCCCCATCCTTAGAACTTAGGATAAAATAACTATCCATACTTTATACTTTAAGGAACATTAATATAATATTCATTTTTGGCTTAATCTCCCTAGCTTAGCTCTTTTCCTTAAATTTTATCCCCGCCCTTTCCCTAACTAGTGGAGTTTATTCCCCCATACTCTTTTATCATGGGCGGTCTACACGCAACGATGTATTATATTAATGATGAAACATATACAAAAATAGGCTCACTGGCCTTTATCATCTAGGCTATCTGTCCTAATTCAAAACATAAGCCTCCTAGATTATAATAACTGGCTCACCAGCTTATAAAATACAACATATACACAAAGGCTCCCTGGCCTCAAAATCACGCACACTTAAGTTTGTTGTGTGCGGTATCCTGGAATGTGCACACTTCATCATTTTAGTGCGCAATAAATGTGCATACTATACCATGGAAGGTGCATAAACAAATGATATCAAACAACTCACCAACTTAAATACATTTTCATTTACACTTACAGTTGGGGTTCGGCCTAGGGGTATTACAATCCCCTCCCCTTATTTATGCATTATCCTAGTGCACTATGTACACATATACAACCAAAGTTTCAAAAATCCTCAAAAATATGTGGCTATTCTACTCGCATTGCATGCTCATGATCCCAAGTAGTGTCCTCAGGACCGTACCAGGTCCATTGGACCTTTATAATCCCTATGGCTCGATTCCGAAGTTGTTTGATTTTCGGGTCTAGAATGCGTACTAGATGTACTTGAAAAACACCTTCTTTCTCCACCTAAATCATATTCCAATCAATAACATGATTAGCATCAGGTATATATTTCTTAAGCAATGATACATGAAATACATTATGAATGGTCATTGATGTAGGCAAGTCAAGCATGTATGCTATAGGCCCAATCCTCTATAGGATTTCAAACAATCCACAATAGCGAGCTGCCAACTTTGAACAATTTTCCAACTTCAGGGAACTTATGTTGGCCTTCACTTTCAAGAATACATGGTCCCCCACTTTAAATTCCTTGTGAGTTTTGCCCTTATTAGCATAGATTTTCTACCTATCTTGGGCAGCCTTTAAATTTTGTTTTATTTTCAACATTTGCTCCTCCATTTCCCTGAGTAAATCTAGCCCAAACACTACTCTATCTGTTGGGTTATCCCAGCTTACTGGTGTTTGTTTTGAACCTTCTGCCATAAAGTGCCTCGAATGGGTTCATATTTAGAGATGCTTGGTACCCATTGCTATAAGAAAACTCTACTAAATGTAGTTAGTCTTCCCATTTTGATAGTTTATCCATCACATACATCCTCAACATATTCTCAATCACTTGATTCATCCTCTCTGTTTGTCCATCTGATTATGGATGACAAATTATACTAAAATTCAAATTTGTTCCAAATTCCTTAAATAATCCTTTCCAAAAATTTGATGTAAATTTTGGATCTCTGTTGGACACAATTGTCTTGGGTATACCATGTAATCGAGCAATTTATCTCATATATACATCAACAATGTTGGCTGCCTTGTGAGTGATCTTTACTGGAATAAAATGGGTAGCTTTAGTAATCTTATCCACCACTACCATGATAGAATCATGTTTCTCGTTTGTTGTGGGAAGTTTGGTGATGAAATCCATTGTTACAAATTCCCATTTCCACTCAGGAATGGGTAATCGATGTAGCAAACCAAATGGGTGTCTATGCTCATCCTTTACCTTTTGACATTCCAAACATTTGGCAATAAAATCAACAATTTTTTTCTTCATTCCTGGCCAATAATATTGGCTCTTGACAGATGCAATAGTTTTCTGATAACCTGGGTGCCCAACATAAGGTATATTATGCATTTCTCTCAATATCATATTTTTCAATTCATGGGAATCTGGTACATAAATTATTCCCCTGTATATGATAATTTCATCATTTTCTAGCTTATAGTCTTCAATTTTCTGCTGCAAAATACCTTCTTGTAATTTTTCCACTAATTCCTTGTATTGCAAATATGATTTTGTAGCCTCCAAAATTTTGTCTTTCAAATCTGATTGGTACATGCTAATGGTTGTAGCATGCAACTCATGCACTCTTCTGCTGAGTGCATCAACCACTTTTTTCTCTTTCCCTTTGATATGCTTTATATCAAAGTCATATTCACTGAGAAATTCTATCCATCTGCTTTGCCTAGCATTTAGAGTCGGCTGATCAAATATGTTGGTTGTAGAGCTTGATTATATTCCTGATTCAGAGGTCCTTGTTTTCAGCTGTGTTTATACCCCATGAAGTATTTACACCCCAAAAGTATGTACACTCTTCCATGCGGGGGAGTGCAGAGGGGGGGTACCCCCTCTGTGGGATCTGGGGGCGAAGCCCCCAAAGGAAAAATTGCCTTGTAAATGTATATTGTAATTTCATTGTAAATCTGGATCGTTCGTTATAAGGTCTTAGATCTAATGGTAGAGATTATGTTAGGGTTTTTTTCCCTAGAAGGCAACCCTCTTTTATGAGGGAAATGTATTGCGGCTATGGTTGATTGTGAATATTGTATTCTGAGATAGGAGATTGTGAGAGAAAGAAGAGGAAGTTACAACGGGTTTGCTGTAGGTTGTATCCCTTCATATGATGGATAATAATAAAGGAAAGACCTGGCAATTTCTCTGGTGGACGTAGCCCACACTGGGTGAACCATGTAAATTTGTGTCTCTATTGTATTGTGTATGTTCTGTGTTTTGTTTCCACATTTGTTTTATTTTATTGCTCCACGTTCCTTTTTTTCTAACAAAATAAATATTTCAAACCATTATGGTCTGTCCTCAACTCAAACCTTTTCCCCATGAGGTAGTGTCTCCATTTCCTCAAGGAATGCACTATGGCTTTGAACTCTAAATCATGAGTGGCATAGTGTCTTTCATGCTCCTTCAACTTCCTTGATTCATAACATACAACAAACCCATGTTGAATGAGGACTCCACCAAGTCCTTCTTTACATGCATCTGTGCATACAATGAAGTCTTCATTTGGATATGCAATCCTTATTATTGGATCACTTGTTAATAATTGCTTCAAGTGTTGGAAACTCTTTTCACAATCCAATGTCCACTGAAACTTCACACCCTTCTTTTTCAAGGAAGTGATTAGGTGTGAAATCTTTGAGAATCCTTCAATAAATCTCCTATAGTAGCCCGGAAGGCCCATGAATGATCTGACCTCTGTCACATTCTTTGACGCTGACCATCCTCTAATGGCTTCTATCTTCTCAGGATCCACTCGTATCCCATCCTTTGAAATGATATGTCCCAAATAATGAATCTGCTTCTGATAAAATAAGCACTTGCTCAATTTGGCATACAACTGATGCTCCCTTAATAATTGTAATACCATCCTCAAGTGTTGCTCATGCTCTTCCTCCAACTTATAATATATAATAATTTCATCTAAAAATACAATGACAAACTTATCTAAGTATTCTCTGAAAATACCATTCATTAAACACATGAAGACAACTGATGCATTTGACAACCCAAATGGCACCACTGTGAACTCATAATGACCATACCTTGTTATGAGAGAAGTCTTGATGATGTCTTCTTCTTTAATTCTTACTTGATGATAACCTGACCTAAGATCAATCTTGGAGTATATTTTTTCATCTTTCAACTGATTAAAGAGGTAATCGATCCCTGACAAAGGATACTTATTCTTCACATTTACGTTGTTAAGATTTCTAAAGTCAATGCAAAGTTTCAACGTTCCATACTTTTTATTCACAAATAAAACTGGAGCATCCCAACGTGACACACTTGGGCGTATATACCCCTTCTTCAAGATCTCTTCAAGTTGCATTTGCAACTCCTTCAATTCTGGTGTACTCATCCTGTATGGTGTCTTGGATACTGGAGCTACTCCAGGCATCAAGTTTATGGAGAAATCAATGTCTCTTTTAGGGGGTAATCTTGGTATTTCCTTAAACACATCTTCAAACTCTTTTAGGATTGCATAATCTTCAATATTTGACACCTTGTCTTTAGGTGTTTCTTCCATATGTGATGCAAATATTTGACACCCTTTTATGTAACATTTCTTATGATGCATTGCTGAAATTTCTCTAATGGTTACTACCCTAGGAATTCCCTGCACTATCCTTAGGTTCCCTTCCTCGTCCAAGCAATTAAATGCCTTGTTATGACAATCTAGGATAGCATGATGTTGGTCCAACTAATCCAATCCAATTAGATAGTCATAGGAACCTAAAGGCAAGATGTTCAAATCTTCCCTGGTGTTTAGTCCATTCATGTCCATAGGACATGACTTAACCATCTAATTAAATTTTCTTTTGGCTCAATTAGCCAACTGCACCAACCAAGATTTTCCATGCTTGCTTCTTGGAAAATGAAACCTTTCCACCATCTGAGGATCTATATAACTATGAATAGCTCCTGAATCAATTAAAATAGCAATGGTTTGGTTGCGGATCATACCTTCCACTTCAATCATATGTGGTTGATACTCTACTTGTTTGTTTTCTAGGGATACATAGATCCTTGGTACATTTTTGCCCATGTCCTCCACTGTTTCATATTGCTGTAAATTGTGAACAATCCTCAAATTTTCACCTCTGTGAGGGCAATCTCTGAACATATGATCTCCTTTACAACTCCAACATTGAATAGGTGGTTTCCTTGGCCTTTGACCCCCTGTCTTATTCATTCTATGTTCTCTAGAAGTTGGTTGTCCCCGAGGATTATTTATGAATAATTGTAGCTTAGTTCCCTTCTTCCTTTGATCCATATTGAATTTCATCTTGTCTTCCCAATATTTTTGGAAAGTTGGGCTTTCTTTTTGCTGATCATATAAGCATTTAGCTCGCCTTATGGTCTCCTCCAATGTTTTTGGATCACCATATTGTATTTTTTCACTGATGAATGATGAAAATCCACTCAAATACCTCTGAATATTAACTGTCTCATCCTTGATGAAAGAAATATGCTTCAACAGTTCTAAAAACCTTCTTTCATATCCATCTATGGTCATACTCCCAATCTTGAGTTCAAATAACTCTTTCATTTTCTTATCATAATATCTCTTATTGAAGTATTTCTTTTCAAAATACTTCTTGAATTCCCTCCAAGTAACATTTTTCTCTTTAATGTGGTGCACCTGCACAGGCTGATCCCACCACATGGATGTCTTTCCCTTGAGTTGATAGATGTCAATTCTTCCTTCTACATGAGAAAAATAATTATGCAATTGAAAATACTTTCTTATGCCCAACAACCATATCTCTGCATCTTCATCCTTCTTGTGCTCACCATCAAATGTAGAAGGTTTGATTTTGTTCATTTCTCCTTGTAGCTCATCTATCCCAGACCTCTTATGATTCCTGATAGAGGATGGACTTGAGCTGTTGTGTGCTCTCTTATTGGAATTCCTTGGGGAGTGATGGTGATGTCTGCTAATACTTCTTGTTCTTCTTTTCTCATCAGGAGACCTGTGACTTCCTGATTTGCTTGAGCCACTCTCCTTATCCAATTTCTTTTCTATTATGTTCAAGATCTGCATAAAATTCATGTTAAAGTCCTCCTTTTGCTCCTTGGATTTCATAATCCTTTCATTATCAACCTTATGGATTTGAACATCCTTCTGCAAATTTTTAATGGTCTCTACCATATTCATGTTTTCATCCTTTCCTTCTCCATGTCCATTGTAGTTTGTTTCTTCAATGCCCATATGGACATCCATCCCTCTGATCTCATATTACTGGTTGTACGTCCCCTGTGCATCATCCATTCCTTTGCACTCTGTGTTTATTTTGATATGATCTAGTTGTTGTTAACTCTACAAAATGTGCAACCAACAAAACTTTTTCAGGTTAACTGACTCATCAATTTCATGAAAAATATGAACCATTTTGGTTCAATCATATATCATAATTCTTTCTTTTGATTTCATGAAAATTTGATTTTCTAGATCGATTTTCTGGGTGAATAATTATATTCTACTGTCCAAGAACTTTCCAATGCCTTCTCCCATTCTCAATTCTAAGTCTTGAGCATAAAGTTATGGTTATTTGAAAATTGTCCATTAATTTTTCTGTTCACTCTTCAACTTGGTGCAATTCTACGCTGTAATTATGCATTTTTGCACCTACTCCATTGGATTTTTAGTAGGATCTCAATTCGGTTTCTTCATATATATTTTTGATAGTCTTTCCAATTTTCATCTTGTTCTGGGTTTCAGGTTGCTAGTTACAACCTGCTAAAGTTCTAGGCCAATTCATGTTTTTGGTCTTAAATGCTACAGGTACCTTCTTTTCCGTCTTAATTTTTTTTAAGATGCCCAAAATTTTAATTCAGCTCCAGGAGTGTCTTCTATGGTTCAATAGATTTCCATAAACTACTCCTATGCCTCAATTTGATTCCAGAGCAGAAATTTATGGCCTTTCAAAGTTAGTTGGGTCTTAAAATTTACCCTCCATTGTTTGTCCTGCAACTTCGTCATAAAATCTCCGTTTGACGAATGATTTACACCATTAGAAATATCTCTCTGGGATCTTTCATTTGGGTTGCAGACACAAAGTGTACTTTGGTTGGATTTTCTCCTGTGGTTTTTGAGTAGCTAATAACGTTGTTTAGGGCCTCAAAAATGCGCTGCAAAAAGATGACCTTCAAACAATATAAAATGTCATAGAAATTCATTGGTTTTCTACTGTTGTAGACCATCCAAATGAATTTGTGCCACAAAAATTTCAACTTGTACACCCATATCTATCATGTGCAGCAACACCATAAGGTAGAACATGCTCTGCGTACCTATAACCAATGTGGATCACTTCTCTATCGCGCCAATAACTGGCGCACAGTACTTTTGTGTCACACACCAATATTGCACAATTTTGGTTCATGCACTAATACTTGTTGCGCAATATTTGTGTCATGCGCTAATATTCTATGCACATTTTACTCTACGCATTGCACTGTGCCAAATTTTAGTACTCCCCCACCGCGCACCAGTACTTTGTGCACACCATTAACTAAACTGTCACGTGACAACATATACCCACATTGTGCACGCACCAACAAAATTCCTCTGTGCTCTGTCAATACTGTGCACACCACACACACCATTATTATGCATGTGCACATTGCACACGCCAATATTATGCATGCACCCATCAATCCACACCGTGCAATATTAAATTTAGTGTGCACACCCGCGCGCCAAAATTTTTCGCTCATTACCACTCTACACTGCTCAATGCCAAATTTTAGCACACGCACCTGCACACCAATATTTTTCTACACAATGTCGTTCTGCACTGCACAACACCAAATTTTAGCATGTGCACCAACACACCAATATTTTTCTGCGCAATGACACTCTACACCACACAATGCCAAATTTTAGCGCGTGCACCCGCACATGAATATTTTTCTGCGCAATGGCACTCTGCACCATGTAGTGCCAAATTTTACCATGCACACCCGCAGACCAATATTTTTCTTCATATCACAAGATTTTCACTTCACATCATGCATTTTAGTGCACCCACCTACACACATTCATTTTTATGCGCATCAATTCCTCGTGAATTCCACTACAGAAATTGGGGCTTTTGCCTAACGTTTTCCCAATTTTTACCATAGACATTCTGCAACCATGCAATTTGGCCACTTTGAAATCAATCCTCTATTAAATTTCACTTCAAATCAACTTGCTTGGCCCATCCAAGCCTAGTGTTGAAAACTGAATATCTGATACCATATTGTAACATCCCCAACATCCAACTGGGCTATGCCACGTAAAAGATTTCGAACTGTATGCAAATTAAAACATATACACACAGAGACTCTTGCAAACATTTATATATAAAACTTAAAACAAACAAATACATTCTATAAATACATATATTTATACATAAATAATAGTAAAGATATAGATGCAGCATAGACAAGCAATACCCATAAATATAAAGACGATTATAAACCACACACAAGAAAAACCCATAAAAATAAACACATAAATAATAATGCAACATATAAATTAACACACAATTGACACTTATATTGGTAAGAATATCACCAACTTTGTGCAGATGTTCCACAAACCTCCCAGCCTTAGACCACACTTGTCATCACTCTCAGCAGTGGGTCACCCCCAAGATGGGACTAAACTCTACCCAAGTAAAGGGATTTCTAACCAGGCAGATGTATCTCAGACAACATGAAATATTCCATTATAGGTGCCAACTCAAACTAACAACCTATAGTCCCTCATTCCCCACATGCTTATCCCACCCCAAGAAGTGTGCCCATTCTCTACTCAATAGTCCCTTGGCTTCCCCAGTTCGCTTCCAAGGCTTCAACAACAGACCATACAAGAAGTCTCAGAGCCCTGTAGCTACAGTTTAGCACCTTCAGGAAGCAATTTCAAACAATTCTCTCACCTAGAGAGAAATTTCTCATGGTCCTGACAACCTGCCTCTTCAATATCCCACTGGCCTGACAACCTACGTTTTTAGTCCAACTCTTGAGCTAACCAAGTACAGGTACATGTACGGATACAGATACATGTACTGGTTCAGATACGGGGACGTACAAAGGACAACTGAATGAGGGAGTGAATGATGATGGAAGGAATGATAGGAAAATGAACTAAGTTCAAGCTATATGTATGCATTTTCCCAACTTGACACTTGTCATGTTGGGATCTACTTTGGCCCACTTGTCCCCATCCTTAGAACTTAGGATAAAATAATTATCCATACTTTATACTTTAAGGAATATTAATATCATATTCCTTTTTGGCTTAAGCTCCCTAGATTAACCATTTTCCTTAACTTTTATCCCCTCCCTTTCCCCAACTAGTGGAGTTTAGTCCTCCATACTCTTTTATCATGGTCGGTCTACATGCAATGATGTATTATATCAAAGATGAGACAGATACAAAAATAGGTTCACTGGCCTTGAGCATCTAGTCTCTCTGACCTAATTCAAAACATAAGCCTCCTAGATTATAATAATTGGCCAAGCAACCTATAAAACACAACATATACACAAAGGCTCCCTGGCCTCAAAATCACGCACACTTAAGTTTGTTGTGCTCGGTATCCTGGAATGTGCACACTTCATCATTTTAGTGCATAGTAAATGTGCACACTATACCATGGAAGGTGCATACAAAAACAATATAAAAAAACTCACCAACTTAAGTACATTTTCGTTTAGATTTACAGTTGGGGTTCGACCTAGGGGTATTACAAAGTTTATTTATTTATTTATTTTATTTTATTTTAATTTTTTTTTTTTTTCTGAACGCAGGGTTTAACCACATCAAAAGGAAAGAAATACAAATTGAAAAGCATAGGATGCGTGCTCTAATGCTGGGCGAATTCGACAGGCAGTGAAAGAGGGGAAGCAACATAGATGTTGAATCAATACTTCCCATACCTCCCATTAAACATTGCTAGAATATTACAAATCACTACAGATAGAACCATGGAGATAGAAACCAAATTGTAAAGTTAATTTTTGGGTCTTGAATAGAATTGTGAATTCTGAACTAACTATGGTCACCATTTAGACCTTATCAATTTCCTACAAGTGGAAGGAGGTGAAATGAACCAATTTTTAACATTGTTTTAATAAATATAACCACAGTTCTAATTCTAATTTGAAATTCCCTTTAAAAATCATTATAAATACAATTTCTTACTTTTTTTTTTCTTCAAAACTAAGTGACATATAAAATGTCATCAAGCTATGTGAATCAACATACCACAAGTTGAATTGATATTGATGAAGTGTTGGAGGAGTTTTGATATAACTGCAAAGGCTGAGACAAAAACGACTGGTAATTCTTTTCCGAATTTCACCCTGGCAAGATCCTTCTTGCTTTCGTAGAAACAAAATAAACTGGTGATTAATTATCGGAGAGAGCTTCGATTGAGTTGCGAGGAGATGCTAAAAACTCATAGTTAGAATGGATGTCGATGCTCTTGCATTGGAGTGTCTTTATTTAAGTAAGTTGAAAATGTTCAAGTGGAATGGCTTGAGGGTTCAAGGATCGATCTAGAGACAAGGGGGTAACCCAGATTCCTACAAGGTTGAGGGGGGTTAGACAGGTCGTAATCATGTAGCGAGGACAATCTGAAATTCCAAAAATTTTTGTGGGTAAGGGTTGTATAGTAGTACCAAAATACTCCACCACTCAAAATATTAAAATTAATAAAATTTCTCAACCAAGGATCGAGATGATTAACCTCCAGCTGACAGTTCTAAAACAAGTCCTTATCTTCATTTTGTGCAAGCAAATCATTGTAAAAATAGTACAGATTTTTAGTGGCAGCATAGAAGTTCAATCGGAGGAAATATGAAGGACAAGGATAAAGTCCACTAGGGTTAAATGCAATAATTCACAACAACTCCAGGATTTTACCTCGTCTACTACACAACCATCATAGACTTGTAATTTAAGGATCCAAATTCCAACATAGTTTACCACATAATTTTAATGACTACAATACATTTTAATCATATTACAATTTCATCAACATACAAATCCATATACAAAATTTGGACTAATGTTACAAATGCAACTTTTAAAACATGTGTATTGTGACCGGTTGATGGCTCGATGATGTCTTTGGTTGCTGGAGATCCTCCTCACTCCCGCTTTCTAATTGTTGAGACCTCACCAGTACCTCCCAGCCAATGCTAGGGGTACTCTTCTTTCCCCTGAGACCCCTAAACCGCAAAGGGGCCATGCACACAAACCAGATAAAAAGTATCTCCCAGCTCACCTCACAAGGTCAAGCTACCACTCTCTATTCGAGCTGGGTATCCCAACTCCCACAAGAAAAAACAGTCAAGAAAAAACTGGCAGCATAACCTTATGGATACCAGTCGTGATCCCTTCCTCTTCCTTGCCATTACTTTTATAGAGTTATTTTAGTGACCACTTTCCAAATGTATGTTAAATTATTTTTATTAATTGATTTTTTATTAGGAAAAACTCTCCCCTGTACACTTGTCACCCAATCCCTTAGTTGCACCATAAATTCATTTAATTAATTAAATTAATTTTCCAATTTCCCTTACCCACCTAAAAGCGTTCCTAAAAATGCTCCTTGTTGTCCCTTTATTCCCTCACTTTCCTTTAATGTCCGACGCCTTTCTTAAAGCTTAGTTGATTTCTAATTAGGAAATTTCTCTAGAATAGATTCCTTTCTATGTTCGACATTCCTTTTTCATTTAATTTCCATTTTCTATCTAAGTTCCAAATTAGCATGTCTTGCACATATCAATAATTAATTTTTAGATAATTTATTTCTCCTTTAAATTCTATTTTTTTTCATCCCCCCTTTATTAATTACTTAATTAATGTTTTTAGTCATCATATCCTACTTAGACCTAGGATTTAATTTCAACTAGGCTTAGCAATTTTTTTAAGGGAAAAATTATAATTAATAAACTTTGCTCATGCATAATTATTTTAAGGCTAACCATGTCAAAGTAAGATATCATTTTCTAGGAACCAAGGTTCATTGACTCACCTATGTTTAAAAACCACGACGTGCCCTTCAATGCGCACGACGTGCTCCAAGGGTGCCACTTGCCCTTATTCATGTTTCATTTATGCAATGTGCCCTTCAAGACGCACTATGTGCTCCAAGGGTTCCACTCAAATATGTAATAACAAAAGTACTCCAACCATATAGAGTCCACTCCCTGACTCGATCCAGAGTCCAAGGAAGTCCATCGATGCCATCTTCATCCTCAATCTCTCAAGAGTCCTACACAATAAGGAGAAACCAATAAATAACACCTATCTATACATAAATAACATAACATAACATCATAATCAACAATCTCATCATCAAAATCCATAAGCGAAGTAGTCAATCATGTAATGAACCGGATCACTTGCACGCAAGTGTCCTCAAAGAATAAGTCACATCAGGTGCATGCAAGAGAAGGATGTTACATTTCTTATTTTAAACTTCATCTCAAAGTTTCATAGTATACAAGTGCAGAAATAAAGTATCTAACAATATCTAAATGTCTAGCTATCAAACAAAAATGGAAACTACTGACGCATATCATATGCGTCCTCCTAGGTAGCTGAGTGTGGACTATAATTGTCCCACTAGACCTTGACCTGATCAACTGTTCGATGTTGTAGATGTCGAATGCGATGGTCTAGAATGAAGATTGGCTCCACCGTGAGCACACCCTCATCCAATACTTGCAAGGAAATCATGTTAATCACATGTGTAGGATTGCTAACATAATGTTTCAAGACAGATACATGAAAAACATTGTGCATACACCTCAAAGAATCAGGAAAGCCTAGTTGATAGGCCACGGGCCCCTTCCTTTCCACAATCTCGAAAGGTCCCATGAACCTAGGAGAGAGTTTAGCACCCCTTCCAAACTTGATCGAACTCTTGTGTGGTTTCACCCGCAAGAAAACTCGATTGCCAACTTCATAACTACGGCCAGTGCGATGCACATCGACATAACTATTCTGTCGATCTTGCACTTCCTTGATCCTTTGTCTTATCATTTTCATTTTCTCTTCCATTTCTTGGATCACTTATGCTACTACCGGGACCCTATCCTCAAGCCGATCCCAACTCAAAGGTGTCTAACAAGGTCACCTGTAAAGAAACTCAAACGACACCATATTAATGGTGCTTTGGTAGTTGTTGTTGTATGCAAACTCTACCAGTGGAAATAAATCTTCCCAATGCTTATGTTGGTCCATCAAATACATACGCAATAGATCCTCCAAGATTTGGTTCATTCATTCGATCTGCCCATCTGTCTCCGGGTGATATGTAGTACTAAAGTTACATTGGGTTGCCAATACCTCTTGGAAACTAGTCCAAAATCGTCCTAGAAACACTTATCCTCAATTGGATATGATCCTCTTAGGCACACCATGCAACCTCACAATCTCACTGATAAAGAATCTAGCTATGTCAGACACATGATATGTCATACGCACGGGGATAAAATGTGCACTCTTCGTTAGAGTGACAACTACCATGAAAATCAAGTTGTGCCTCCTTGTCGTCATCGACAATCCAACAATGAAATCCATCGAAATAACCTCTCATTTCGATTTTGGAATAACGTGTGGCTGTAGTAATCCTAACTGATGTCTATGTTCAACCTTCACTTGCTGACATTCTAGACATCTCAAGTTTCTAAGAAAATTCTCCAATGATAAGTTTCTAAAAAACCACTATGAAGATAGAATTTTCAAAGGGAAATATTACACAGAAAGGCTCAAGCTATTTTATCATTTTATGCCAAGAGTAGTGTAACATACCCGACCACCCATAGTTTGGGATACACCACTTAAATAGGCTGCAACACACCCAACCACTAGGAGGCGGTGCACACTGCAATCCCAAGACTCAGTTCTCTGCATGGGTCTTGAATTATAACAACATTTAATCTGAAAACAAGCATGAAAGAACCACATGCATTAATAAAGATAAATGACACATCATAAACGAGATAAACAACGTTCCATGTGTTGGCAAATGTATAACAGACGGTGTATGCTTATCATTGATGGAAAGTACAACAGTGAAGATGGCAGGATCAGAGTGTGCATGTGAAGACTCTGCAGAGGCGCAAAAGTCCAAGAATCCCTTGGGGATTCAGAAGTGAAATCTCAGGAGGAACAACGTCGAGGAGAATGCGCACATCAAAGATCAAGATAAAGGAGTTCGTAGAGGAGAAGGAAGACAGAGATCGACAACCATTGGATCTCATTCAGAAATCCCTTCAGCCATCAGATCGGACCGGAGCTGCACGAGGTTTACCATCGGGAAAAGCCAAGGTGAAATCCCGAAAGGAGGGATGACTCATCGGGGTTTCACATATCGAGAATCCCGTGAGCCAATGCATTGCGGCATTGAAAAGCTCGAAACCCTGACGAGTGGTAAGACTGTGGTCACGGGGATAACAATCATATGGGCCAGGAGCCTAGCCAAGACAACTAGTGCGTAAAGAGCGCGTCGGGATTCGAGGGATCGTGAATCCTGAGGACATACATGTTTCGACATGGGAAAGTCCGAAACCCCGATGAGGAGGTTTGGATGCGGTCATATAAGAGAAGGTCACGTGGACCACGAGCTTAACCGGAGGGCTAATTGAAGTTAGAGGCATCAGATCCAAGCACAGGATCCGACCACCATTGGATTGAGGAAAACCTGCACGATCTTTAAAAGTACAAGGAGTAGAGGGCTCACAAAAACTCGACGTAATCTGAGCCATCAAATCAAGATCACATCTGAACCGTTGATCAGAGTTTCGAGGATCGCGTTTTGGAAATGTCAAAGAAACAATGCAATAGGAATCCCGATTTCTCGATATGCAAAATCCTGGCGTAATCTGAGCCGTCAAATCAAGATCACATCTGAACCATTGATCGGAGTTTCGAGGATCGCGTTTTGGAAATGTAAAAGAAACAATGCAATAGGAATCCCGATTTCTCGATATGCAAAATCCCAGCGTAATCTGAGCTGTCAGATCAAGATGTGATCTAGACCATCAACCTAACTCACGTTAGCAGACCACATCAACTAGGAACACGTGGCACAACCAGGTAATGACAAGTGTCAGACTGATTCAACATTTCAGGCACATGTAAGTCACAAATCAGAGTGACACGTGGCAGTATTCAACATGTATCAATCCATGTATGACATCAGCAGATGGACACCTTGTCGGAGTTTCGGGGATCGAGAGTTAGACATGTCAAAGATTATTGACATCAGGAATCCCGATATCGAGATATATGAAATCACGATGCAATCTGAGCTGTCAGATCAAGCTTTGATTTAGATCGTTGATTCTAGTCAATGGAGAGGCATCGGGGATCAAGAGTTGGACATGTCAAATATTATTAACATCAGGAATCCCGATATCGCGATAGGTGAAATCACGATGTAATCTGAACCGTCAGATCAAGTGTTGATCGGAGGACTACTAATGCATGACACAGTGAAACTGCCAAAAACCATTGATGGCGTCTGCTAGAGAATTCGAAGAGACACCTGTGTGATCGCAAGAGGAGATGAAGAGTCTCCAAGCTTCGTCCAAGTGAAGGAAGACTATTCTTAGAAGGGATTGACAGATGGATGAGCGTGGAAGCCTGTAACTAAAACAAAGAAGGTGAGCTCAACTGCCACAAAGAAGACGAAGAGTCTCAACTGCCAGAGAAGTTGAAGAGTCACGATGATGATCAGACAGAACACTCGAGAGGTGGAGGATAACGACGCGGAGTCAAAATGCAGAGGCATTGCGAACATTGCATGCACAAGGTGCACAGAAGCTATAAATACACAGTACATAGAAGAGAAGGGGGTTGTTGCTGTTGTTGTTGGAGGTTGCTGTGAATGTTGTTGGTGAAGGTGATTCATGTGTGAAGAAGGAGGAGAGTGCAGTAGCTGAACAACACAGAAGAGGAACTGTGTAGTGAATGGACATGGCGCACAGAGCATAAAAAGCGGAAGAACAAACAGTGCAAGTGATGTGTGCAGAAAGGAAAGGAGGCAGACAGAGCAACGAAATGGAGCAGAACAGTGATGAGTCTGGTAAGCCATTGTTGAACATCATATCTCTGTAATAAGTTTCAGTAGCAAAGATTTATATTTCAGGGTGGTTGGGAGGAGCGAGGGAGGACTTGTGTCCTCAGAGGTTCAAGTGGGTGCTTGAACACAGGGAGTTGGTGCTTCCTTCTAGTTGGTGCTAGAGAAACCAGGGAGTTGGTGCTTCCCTCTAGTGGGTGCTAGAGAAAACAGAGAGTTGGT
>JZKD02S1824081.1:176914-223318 GCA_000966675.3 Picea glauca
TGAGTCTTGCAACCACCCCTGCCTCTACCTCAGGTGAGACTTCATCTGCTTTGCAAGTGTTGCCAAAAGGGTTGGTAGTTAGGGTTTTGTCGATGCGCTCTTGAGCGTTGAACCCTGTGTCTTCCCCTCTGTGCCAACAATAGCTCTCAGGTTTCCCAACCTCAAAACAATCCTAATTTCCAGCTCTCCTTCCCCCTCAACCTGCACAACCCCAATAAATGAACACCTTTCTCTACCATGTAGTCCCTGAGGGTGTTCCATTTCTCTCCAGGGCTCCGATGCTAATGGTCAGGAAATATCCCTACTGGAAACTCCAAGGACTCTCAGCTATGGATAGTTCCATCCGAACTGCCATCGAGTTCATGCACAAAGGCATCCATTCCCTCCTGGAATGATCAGTAAATCATTACATCCATTCAACGATGGATCCCTTGTTCCTACCATTCGTTTCCATGCTGAACCCAAGAGAACACGAAATAGCAATAGTGAGTGAAGAGAAGGAAGAACAAAGGAGAAAGGGGAGGAATTATCCCCTAACCTCACCCCAAGCCACCCTCACACAAACATTCATATCCATGCTCATACCAAGAGCATACGAATGCAGCAAGAGTGAGGCTCCCAAAAATGAAGAGAGGAAAAGGTGTAACAATGAAATGAATAAGAACAAGTGAACGAATAAGAACCAATGAACCCCCACCCAAACCAAAGATGGGTTTATATAATTACTTGGAAATCAAGAACCACATGGCCTCCCCCAAGAAGCTCTTGTAACCCCTTTTATCCATAAAATAAATTATGGGTAAATAAAATAATAATAAAAAGAACTTAGCCCCTCAAACCCCATCTCTCTTGGAATCATATCTCTCTATCTCTTTTGTCCTTTTCCGTCTTGCAACCAATGATGTATTTTATTAATTTATATGAAGTGTTACATTTACTAGGCACTCTGGCCCCTTTTTGACTTTACCGTCTCACCAACCTAAGTCACAATTACACAATACATTATAGTTCATAAGGGTTAAAACTAGGATGTTACATCCCCCTCCCCTTATTTTGGCACTGTCCTAACTGTACAACACCATTCCAATGTTATTAACATTACAAATCCAGGCCCTCTAGCCTTAATCCACACAGGCAATCCAGCCCATTATTATATACATAGGCACTTTGGCCTAAAATTAAACATGTATGCATAGGCATTCCGACCCAAAACATGTATAATGATCTTCAAAATTTATATTTATGGCAACAGTTCCAACCAACCAGCTCCCCTTCTCTCTCAACCTTGCACAACCCAAATAAATGAACCCCTTTCTTTGCCATGTCGTCCCTCAAGTTGTTCCACTTCCTTCCAGGGCTTCATTGCACTCAACCAGGAAGTTTCAGAGTTGTGTCTTCCAGAACTCTAGCTGCAACAAGTCTATTGGACTTTCCTCCTTCCATGCCTTTATCATTTAGTTCCTCCAACATCACCTTATTTTCTCTCATAGTCTGGTACTTTTCTATATCTTCAACATTCATCATGTTCCTACAATATTTCAAATTAGCGAGCATGTCAGTTCAAAATTTGTGCATAAAATTCTCATTCTTGTTCATAATCTAAGAGTAAATTTTCATAATCCAATACAATACTTATCTATGTGGTTCATGTATTTGCATCCATATGGTTGTCTCGTTAACTTGTCTCACTTCTTTCCTTTGACATACCCATTGTGTGCATGACCCCAATCAAGAGCTATCAAAGTCTCTTGTTTCTTGTGGTCACTCACCTTCTAGGTCCAGGCTCAAGCATCCCCTTTCTCTGCTATATAGTCCCTTAGGAAATCCATCTTTCCTGACCAAGGTTTTCTTGCACAAGAATATTCCTAGAGACTTTATCGAGTCTTACAATCGAGGCAACTCTTTGGCATGTGTTACCACAACACAACGTATTCTAGGGTGACCATGGCTTACCATAGGGTCCTCATGTCCCAACAATATCCTTCTCCATGATTTCCATCTTGCATATCCAACATCTCATCTGTATTATACACATGCATTCATCATGAGATATCATTATAGCCATTGCCACTCATAAATGTCAAATATGTTTTATATAGGAAAACAAAATTTTCCAAGCATGAGATTTCTGCTCATAATGGTTGGATTTGCAGCTGTAGATACCAGTCTTCCTTATGGGATTACTTCCCTGCCATATCCAAGACCATTCTACTTGCAATTTCTTCAATTTACATTCATCTAAAACAATTCATTAGTAATTATCAAATCATAATTCCCAAAATTATTTTATATAGGAAAAATAAAACTTCTAGACATGAGCTTCTGCTCATAACAATTTGGCTCTTGCAACAATAGGCATTCGTCTTCTTTATGGGCTTACAACACTGCCATATTCAAGATCGTTTCCTCCTGCAATTTCAACATTCATCAACCAAACAAATTTTCAATATCTCCTGTACAATATATATATATATATATATATATATATATATATATATATATATATATATATTCATGGGAATGATTCAAAACAAAATCAGAATTGTTTACAACTATAATTCAATTACTTCTATTAATCCAACTATCAATTGGAATGAACTCATCATTACATACACATGTATTATCAGTCACACAGAATTTTCATAATGCAACAGTTAATAAGATAACAATCAATGTGCCAATACCCATGGCCACGTCTACACAATGCATCCATGCATTGACTACATAATACTACATAACTATTTCATGCATTCAACCATGATGAGTTGGAAGGTATGGCCAACGACTCAACACATCATCCACACACTCCCTACTGCTTTCCTAACTACTTGGTTACCTTCCTTTTCAACCCAAACACAACACCAAGAATATAATCCTAAAGTGCTCTTCAGTGTCAGCAAAGAGGTTACAGTCCAAACATCAGATATATAGTAGATACAATTGAGCACTCATATAGCGCTATAGCCCTTCCATATCCAACCATATTATGGTATCACACATGACTAACTCTATGGCTATCATTGTTATAAAAGGAGTATTTCTCCTGAATTACCCTGGTTATGATCTCATAACCAAACATAACATAATATGCAACCAACATTTATCTAAATTCATTCTAGCATCAACAACATTTTCATACTCTAGGCCTTTGGCCATTACATATCAATTTAAATATTGAAATTTAACTGAGGGAATTCTTACCTCAATCCCCTTCAACATGTATGCATCAACTTAAAATAAATGCATACTTTCTTGGTTGTTATCAACCTACTTGTTTCTATTTGACCAACTGATGTTTGTACAAGCTCACAAACTTCCTCCTTCATCATTTTGATCACCATTTCTGCCACCCTAATGGGAATTCACCTAGATGGAAATCATAAGAAACAACAACATCCACATATTTAACCCTGTTGTATCATTTTTCTAATACATAATCCATCATTAGTCATAATTAAACATTATTTCATAATAATAGACTATTCTAGGTTCACAAGCATGTTATATGCATATCCAAGCATGTACAGATGCAAAATTACACATCCATATGCACCGATCATTTATTATCAGCATGCCTACTAATGCATATGCATTTTAACTTCATTGTATGCCTCATGCACTCTAGTGCTCTTTTGTTTCAATTCCCTTATTTATTTATCTATTTATGTTGTAGTTGGTTGTCCTTGAACTCCTTCAGAACCTTGCTGCCTTGTGTGCTCCCATTATTCTCATCTGCAATATGGTTCCCTAGTTTGAACACTTTCCAACCAAGTTCCACTTGGCCATTCTACAATCCAACCAAGGTGTTCTATTTTCCAGTAGCCTCTCCTAGGCAGTCATATCCAACTTTACCTTTGTGAAACATTTCAACACCCTGGAATGAAGTAGCTCAAACATTCCATCACTCTACTACAATGTTCTTGAATCAAGTACTATTACTCATTAGTTGTCCATTAGGCTACTTCATTAACCTTTCCCTGTGAAGCCATACCTTTCACACTTAGTATCGTTCCCAATGGAAATCCATTTTCATTCAGTTCCACTTTTCAAGTGAGAGAGCATTCCAGATTCTCTGCATTGGCATCCTGCTTCCACTGTGAACTCTAATACCAGAAGTGGATTTCTTTCACTAAGTACTTTTAGACAGTAGATAAGTCATATCTAACAAATCCTTCCCTAGAAATCCTATGCTTGACACATAAAGATTATTCATACACCACCTCTTAATCTCTTTGTTTTCTTCCATATCAAGCTTGCAACTGTCTACAAATCTCTACCTTCAAGGCTATGGAGCCTTACTTTTCATTTCTATTCCCATTAATGATAGTATTCACCTGCTAGCTTCATGTCCCATGTGAGGATTCTTTATTTTGCAGTACCTCATCCAACTTTTGTAAGCAGGGTCATGCCTCCATGATCCTAACATCTGACCCTATTCTTGAATTGTTCTGGTTATACCTCTAATCTTGACAAACCTGCAAGCAACCATCTTGTTAGAACTATACATATCATACAAAATTGTCAATTAAATTTACAGGTACCTTTTCATTTAAATGATAACATTAATCTTTAATTAATATCATTTTTCCTTATATCCTTTATTCATAATGCTCATGAATTAACTCTCTTTTAATAATGACTGTGTGTCCGTTCTTTTGTCTTCATGATTTGATCATAGACATGGATCGACTCATTATATTGTACTCATGCTTCTATTGTGTTCTTAGATCATAAACATATCATATTTTGATCTTTTATCAATTCTTTGTATTATTCTAGTGTTAATTTTCTGTCGAATTAAATATTTATGAGGCGCTTCCTTCAAACCATTTACATATGACCATATGTGGAAAACCACAGGCTTATTGATTTGAGCATTGCCTCTTCTTTTTCCCTTTGTTTATTTAGTACATATGACCGTAGGTGGTGACTAGGCACTAAGCTAAGAAGTGCTTGATCATGATGAGTTGGATGGTTCTCATTTACTTTGGAACTTCAACTATTCGTGGCTTCGGCCTTCGCCTTTGATTATCCTATTCTTTCCACTTTATAGATTGGATGGTCAGCAATAATTGTGGGCTGACAACGTGCTCTCTTTTTATCGGAGAGATATGTCCCCGCAATATGAAAAGTGCTCACCCAAATATCCTTTAAATTGTGGTCGTTGATCCCTTATCCTGATGAGATCAACGACGCTGAAAAATTGCAGGTTGCGAACTAGGACGTATGCTAATTTTTCCTCCTCTCCCTGCAGTGGTCCCCCACCGTCGATTTTCCATTCATAGATCGATGACTATGAATTGCTTCGGCTCTTTGGGATTTGAGAGTTTCAAAATCTCCGCCTTCACTTTTTCTTAGAGTGCTTTCACCCGAAGTCGACGATCCGTCGACGTGTGTCTCTCGCAGATCAACGGTTGTGAATCACTTCGGCTCTTCGAGAGTTCTCGACCGAATGCCAACTGTCACATCTCTTCCCTCTGGAGTGTCCAGTCTTAGAACTGCACGTTTTGTCGCTACGTGGAGAAATACTAGAAGCAGAAACGTGGCCTAATCAGGTGGGTGACACGTGTCACGTTCTAACTGACATTTCAATCTTCCATATGATCAAAACTTATTGACACATGGCACACATCCTATGTGTCCATGTCATCAAAGGTGACATTCACAAGCCACGTCACTTCAGAATTTCGGGGTCCACATCACCTCCAGGTGACATCATCGTGCCCCACTACTTCGATTCTTCGGCTCTTCAGGCTTTGGGACTTCGGGAGTTTCCACACTAGAAAATTCCAATTTTCCCAAACTCTGGATTTTCGAACTAACCAATCTTCTGACATGTGTATCCCTTATCAGATGGTCCGTAATAACCCCAAACCTTGGGACTTTAGGAGATACTACTACAAAGATCAACGATTCTCAATTACTTTGGGACTTCAGGTAATCCTTTACCCTAGTGCTTTGCTCTACAAAGCCTTCTGGAGTACCAAATCTGCAAAGTAAGATATCTAGCACCGCATGTCCTTGTTGATGGACATTCCAGATGAACTCTGGGCTTCAGGCCTTCAGGAGTTCTGCTTTTCGCATCTATCTTTCTTCCGAAGTGGTTATCCGCCGGGGTGCAGGATCTTCTGACGCGTGTCCACTTCGATCAATGGTTTGGATCTACTTCAACTCTTTGAAGTTTTAGTGTTCGTGCACTAACATGTCACATCACTTAATTGTAACATTCCACTCTTACGTGCACTGAGTGAACTTATTCTTTGAGGACACTTGCGTGCAAGTGATCTAGGTTATTATACTATTGGTCATTTTGATTATGATTATGAGATGTTGGGGATTTGATGATATGTTATTTTGTTGTATTTACATAGACAAGTACTATTGAATGGGTTCTCTTGAGTTTGTAGGACTTTGGACATTGAAGATGCAAAGGCATCGATGAAACCCGTTGGACTCTAGATCGAGTTAGGGAGTGGACTGTAGGATTTAAATGTTGTTGATGTGACCTATGTACATATGATTAGATGTTATGATTATTAATTATTATTTCTGACATGATTCGTTGATGGATGCAGGTTGATGATAGCTTGCTGACCAGACTCACATTTGGAGTAGAGGGGTCATGCCCGACAACTAGGGACATTGAGGGAGAGGTGTGGCAACAACCCTGCCACAACCTACTAGCATTCCTGTCATGGTTCAAACTATAGGTTAATGATTACCTAGTTTGAGAAGACCCATGATGCCATGAGGGTAGACTGTGATAGTCACTCACGATGATTCTAAGGGGCGTGCAATAAGGTAGGTTCCTTATTCCTTAGAGGCCCTTAGTCTCCCACAAGATCATCTGATGGAGTATTGACTCTAGGGGTTAGACGTCTACCAAATTCATTCAAGAGGCGAGTGGCACCCTTGGATCACGTAGTGCATCTTGAAGGGCACGCCGCACAAAGAAAATAGAAGGAGGCGAGTGACACCCTTGGAGAATGTAGTGCGTCTTGAAGGGCAGATCGTGATTTGAACTGGTAAGTAAATAAACCTAGTGCCTAGAAAACTATGCCTCCTTAGGACTTGGTGGGCCTTAAAATGAATGATGTGATAAGTAAAGTTTAATGACTAAATTTTTCCCTTAAGAACTATCTCCAAGCCTAGTGAATTGAAAACCTAGGTCTGAGTAGAACCTGTTAGCACTAGGAGTCACCTTTAGATTGCATGGAAGGCAAGCCCAGTACCCATCAAGTTATAAGTGAATGTAAGGGTGTTTAAAGGGTCAAATGAAAAAGGACTTAAGTGATAATGTTCTAACTCAGATAACAGGGATAGCATACACCATCAATTAATGTCTTGGCTAACTTCAATTAGTAGTTTGGGAATAAGTATGAGTAGAGGGAAGACTTGACTAAGAGAAGTGTAGGGGATGTTGTAAACATCAGGTCAACAAGAGCCTAAGGAGGAAAGATTCTCAACACAAGATATTCTTGAACTAAGAAACTAAGGAAGCTAAATAAACATCATGATAACATAATGATAAAACATCCATCATAACATCACCACAATCATTCATGTGAATCATTCAAATCATTAACATTTAGCATCAGAAGAAAATAGACTAAAAGAGAATCTAATTTCTATTAGTCAAAAAGTCTTAAGTCCAGTACATCACTAGATCACAGTTACTTCCTCAAAATATTACAGTATAAGGGAGCCTTTCTCAACCATCCGAACCTACTAAATCAATTTATCTATCTATTTATAACGAAAGGGAGGCAACAACAGGAGGTACGAGATGGCCTCATTTCCTTGAAAAAATTCAAACATTTATTTGATTTAACAACTTATCTAACCACCTATGTTATAAAATAGGAAAATGTTGGTGACTAATCCAACTGAACTTCAAACTGATTTGATTCCCTTTGTTGTGCATATCTTTGTTCGTCATGTGTCTTTTAAACCATGTGGTTGTATTCATGACGCTAGCTGCATTCTCCATCATCAATCTATCCCAAAGCTGATAGTTTGGTCCTCTTAGATCCCTGGTTTGTTGGCAGCTTCCTTGGGTAGCAAATCTGGGTAGCGCACTACTAGGAGAAAATGTAGCGCCTGTAGGTACCGCCACTGTGTTGCATATGCGTGCTAGCTTTTTCCTCTATGAAATATTCGATAGCGCCTGTATGTAGTGCCACTGAGATGCATATCTGTACAGACTCTGCTCTATGTGCAATATTATGTAGCACAGTTAGGTAGCACCCCTATGTTGTGCCCGTATGACAATTCTGTTATTTGCCAAATATTAGGTAGCGCCTGTAGGTAGTGCCATTTATGCTGAGTCTATGTGCAGATTAGGTAGCATTACCAAAAATGTAGCGCCTTCAATCTTGAAAGTGTGCAGAGCAATTTGTGGTATTTCATGATGACAAAACCATTTCAATTAAGTGCCTTGACTGTACAATGGGTAGTGCCTTTTTACCACTGGGGAAACTAGCACTTAGAAAAAACTCAAAACCCAGCTAGTTAAACGGTTAGAAGCCTATATGATGGTACAACTAGTATGTGCATATCAGTTAACCCTCCCAAAAAGGAACAATTCTCAAAAATAGGGCTTACCATTACCAACTATTTTTTCATTTTAACACTTAGCCTCACACTCTTTCTGGTAGAAAGAGGATCTTCAATTGGCACAACAGACTTCTTCTTCTTAGCATTGACAAGATTCTTCAGTGTAGTTGTGCTCTCCTTAGCTGCTGGTTTATTATCCTCAATGGCAGATTCAACCAACACCTGTAAATTTCTTTGGGCTACCTCATATTGAAAGTTTTTCATCTCTGCCTTTAACTTCCTGTTTTGAGATTGAAAGCCTATGTTCTGTCTATAAAGATTCTTCAGCTGTTTATGAAGGGGCAGAGCCTTTCTCACTGCAAACCTTGCCAAATCAAGGGTATGATTGTATCCAACCATGAGCTCTTCCATCTGAGCCAAGTGGACCTTGTCTTCTGCTTTAAGACGAACTATTTATTTTCTTGCATATTTAAGTTGCTTGATAAGTCTTTTGTAGGTCTGATTGTCAGGATGGACAGTGGCATGCCCAATATTAATAGGCTTTTCCTCAGACTCCTCTTCCTCCTGCATGGGAAGTGTATTGTCTACCTCATCAGGTTCCTTGTTGGCTCTACTTTTGTTCTTCTTTCTCTGCACAGGAGTTTCATCTTTTCTTACCACAAGATTCTCAATGCCTTTCTCAGAGGTTTCATCTTTTCTCTTCAAATGTCTTTTAGTACCTTTACCCTTATGTACAGGGGTTTCTTACTTTCCTTCAATAGAATAAAAGCTACCTTTACCCTTCTTCCTCCGAGTAAAGGTTTTTGATTTCTCCTCCACAGGATTTTTAATGCTTTTTCCCTTCCTCTTTAGAACAGGGGTTTCTAGCAAAGGATGTTCTTGGAAAACCTCCTTAGGAATTGATGACCTTGTGAAAGATATTTTACCCTTGATTTCAACTGCTGGAGGAGAAGAGGGAAAGATAAGCTTATTCCCTTTCTTGGATGTAACTTTGGTAGAAGAAGGCATCTCTTCTAACCCCGGTGGAGGAGGTGGTGAAAAATCTCTGTGTGGAGAAGGACAAACTTCCTCCTCGACTTCCATGACCTGCTTGTTGATCTCCAAAACTTGAACAGGGGCTCAACCCTTTCTGTTCCTGCTGGTCCCTTCTTTAGTGGCACTGGTGGGAGACAAAGGAACTGCAATCTATGATTGAGGAGTAGATTCTAGATTCATCTTGAAGTGAGAAGTAACCACAAAATTCTCCCATGAAATATCTTTCTTTCCCAATTCCTCAGAGACTAACATTCTAATCAATCCAGAGTGGAAAAGGCTAGAATCCACATCCTTAGATTTGGATTGAACCCTATCTGACATTTTACCTATGCTTCTTAACAGTTAATAGGGAATATTCATCTCAACCTTACCAGTAAAATGTAGCAACAGTATTATATGGTAATGGTACAATGTGTTAAATCTCCCTTCACATGTAAAATACCTCTGTATGATTTTCAATAATCTATCAAATTGTTCAACCAATTGACTTCTTAGCATACTCTTAGACAACTCATTGGCTTGATATTCAGTTTTAAAAATATCTTTTGCATAGGCTGAACTCAAAACCATGGCCTTGAACCACTTTTCACCTATAATGGGGATCCCTGTTGCAGTTGAGATAGAGGCTTCAGTTACCTCAAATTCCAAATCCCCAACCTTGGGTTTCCTACCATCAAAATGTAATGCAAAATATTTTTCTACCTCTGGGTGGACTCTCTGCATGTTCTGATAGAAAGAGAGACACCCTACTCTATGAAAGGCCTCTCTAGCCATGGGCTCTGTATCAAAAATATGCATGTCCACTGGTTTTTTCCTGACTATCTTGCTTCCTTTGTGTGCCTTCTTCGATTGAGGGGTCTCCATGGCTCAAAATGAGGGCTCTTGAAAGGCTCAAGGGATGGTAATGATCAGGGAGGCTTTGAATAGAGTTTCAAATATACAAGGTTGGCCCTTTGCAACTGAGTAAAACACTTGATTTCAAGATGAAAGGAGGCAGGGGAAGTAGAGAGAGGTTAAAAAACACCTCTAGGTAGTGCAACAGATACATAGAGGATAGGTTATTTACATGCTTGCGATCTGAATGACTGAGGCAGGCAGTAATAAACTAACTTAGATGCAGGCAATGAAGATACATGTTTGGAAAAGAAAGAAGGACAATCTATCATGCAAAGATGAGCCTCATATGACTGTGCAAACTTGGCCAACCAAAACCCAAGCGCAAATGTCTTTTGAAAATTAATATGCAGAGGGGGGGCAACATGGGATACCTATGTAGTAGACACCTATTGGAATCTTCAATGAAATCTCAAGGTGAGATTGCAAAAAATTGGGCCCTTGAAACCACTTCAGTCTCAAGCTCGGTTACCTTGTTGTCACTTGATCATAACTTGTGAATTTGCGTAGCACACCACTGTTGAGCCTTTCAAAAATATAAATTGTTACAAGGCTCGTAAATGCAAGATATGGTAAGCATATTTAACTAACTGCTGGCATTGAAAACAAAGGACATGACATCAATCATGGCAATAATGACTTGAGGTGGAAGTATGACGAACTGGATAGGCGCTACGGAAATGCCTGATGAATAGGCAGTGCTTCCAATTCAAAAATATGATTAGATAGGTAAGTGAGGACGATGAGGCATTCTTATGAGCTCATGAGTGAGGAGAGGGGTGTGTCACATCAGCCTAATCATGGGAGGTATCCACCTAGGGACAAATCATGCAAGGGACCAAAAAGAATAAACCATGAGCTAAAAGGGTTCAAGGATCAAAAATCAAATTGAGGATCAAAACATGAGCTATGACTCAAAATTTTAGTCATCCAAGRGGTCCTAACAAACATAACTTTAAAGGGATGAAACTTCTTMAAAGAAAAATTAAAATCTAAGGCTCGGAAAATATTGAAAACAAACTAAAAGACCCAAGGAAACTTAGTGTGATAACARTGGCTCCACAAGGGATGGCATGCCCCCTGCGGGCTRCCAAGAATGAGTAGATACAATGCCTTATCCTAGGTCTATGGGGTCATTTATTGAAACAAAAATAAAAAGAGAATGATATTTACAATGACATGAAGAGCCACTCAAGGCTCAAGCAAAGTACTTTTTCAGGAAATGCCCATTGATAGGGCCACCAAAAATCTCTTCATTCTCCATATTCTGCAAATTGAAAGTGTTATTAGAGAATACCTCAGATATTTTGAAAGGACCGATCCATAAAGCTTCGAATTTACTGTGCTTTCCTTTAACCTGCTTCGGTGCATCCCATTTGAGCACCAGATCACCCAATTGAAAGTCCTCTTTGTTCAACTTTTTATCAAAATCCTGCTTGATCTTCAGTTGATGGTCAGTTGCCTTGTCTACAATATCCTCCAGGGTCTGTTGCACTTCAACCAGCTGCTGAATCCTTCTAATCATATGATTAGGTTCCCCTTGATAATATTGGAAATTTTTTGCCATAGGTAAGGCAAGTTGAGAAGGAAAAACTGCCTCAACTCCATATACCAGCTGGAAAGGGGAAAGTCCCAAGGACCTTTTCACTGTCACTCTATTAGCCCATAGAGAAAATTTGAGTTTTGAATGCCATGCCTTTTTGTTATCCTCTAACATATTTTTAATGATCTTTATAATGCTTTTGTTCGAGGATTCTTCAAGCTTGTTTCCCTACGGATAGTAAGGGGTGGAATGAATCAAAGTGATCCCTAACTATTCACATAATTGAATTAATGGTTCAACCTTGAATGATGCAGCATTATCAGTGAGGATAGTGTCAGGACACCCAGACCTTGTTATGATGCCTTCCAAGAAACCAATGATCACTTTATGTGAAGCATTCCTTGTGGGAATAGCTTCAATCCATTTAGTAAAGTAATATGTAGCAGTCAAGATACATCTATGTTGACCACTGGAAGTGGGATGGATTTCTCCGATAAAATCTAGGCCCCACTGTTGGAAGGGTCCTGAAGCTGCCACATGCTTCAATGGAAAAGACTTAAGTTACTGCTTTCTGGAGAACTTCTTACACTTAGCATAGGATTTGATCTTAGCACAAACAATAGTGAACAAACTGGGCTAGAAGTACCCAACTCTGAGGATCTTGTATGATGTGGTTCTCCAATAATGATGGCCCCCACATAAACTATCATGAAAATCAGACATAATGTTTTGGGCTTCTTGGGGATCTAGGTATCTCAAAAGCACTCCTAATGGATCCTTACAATACAAAATTTGATCAACAAGGCAGTACTTTATTGATTTGATTTTTAAGGTCATCACCTTGTTCCTTTCCATACCACTTGAGGGATGTAAATTTTGTAGAAAAAAATATAATGTCTTTGTACCAGCTGCAATCTTCCAATGTAGAAATGACTTGAGGACCTTTATCCCTCATCTCAGCCTGTTGATTTTCTGAACATGAGTGAATGAAATTCACCCCCAATTCTGAGCAATTTGATTCAGCCAAAAACTTTTCCAAACCTTGGACTTTAACCAATTCTGTGGGCCTAATCTCCAAATCAAACTCAAGTAGTTTAGCAATCCACTTGCTTCTTTTTCCGTCTATATTAGGCTGAATAATAATTTCTTTTACAACAGCTTATGGGACATAAGCAATAACTCTTGAATGAAGGACATAAACTCTGAAGGATTTAAGAGCTTTAACCAATGCATAAGCGTGTTTTTCCAAAATGTCATACTTTAGTTCTGCATCTCTCAATGCCCTACTAAAAAAGGTAATGGGATGCTCTAAGCCTTCAACATTCTTTTGCAATAGGACTGTTGCTACTGTATCAAAAGAGGCAAAAGAAAAAATAAGAAAGTTCTTGGAGTAGTCGGGGATGACAAGAACCGGGGCTTATGTCAAGGCTTTCTTTATTTGATCAGAAGAATCACGGGCCTCAGCAGTCCATTTGATTTCACTATCCTTCCTCAGCATGGCTGTGATATACTTAACTAACTCAACAAAATTTGACACAAATCTTCTCAAAAAGTTGATTTTTCCCAGAAAAGATTGTACCTCTTTTTTAGATCTAGGGAGTGATAAAGTTTGTATAGCCTCAACACTGTTGGAATCAATCCTTACCTTGTTGGGCTTGTTTCCATGTATTAAAAGCTTCAAACAACTTGTTGTTCACAATTTACAGCCATTTAAAAGTACTTGGTTGTAGCCTTTAAGCTCACTTTTCACCCTTGTTTCACACTTTTTTACTTGAGGCATCCATTGGTTAATTACCCAGGACATTAGTTTACCTCGGGGACCCATTATGGGACATTTTCCAACTCTTTAAGGAAGTGAACAACTCTTTGTTCTCTTCATTTAGTTCGATGTCCTAAAAATTAGCAAGCTTGTTTTCATCCCACTGTCCATAAATCTCACCCCCTAGGCCATTTTGGCCATCCAGGAAGCTAAGGAAGGACAACAGCGAGGGTGGGTGGTCCTGAGAAATACTTCTTGTAAGTTTTTCCCCTTTCTTTTTCCCCTTCATTACCGCCTCGGGCGAAGGACCACTTGAGGTGCAGATAGTCTCTACCTCATGCCGAGCTATCAAAGAGGCTGTAACCGACTTCACGGTTGGATAGGCCGGATCTACCCCAACAGACAAATTTTTCTTATAACATGTACCACTTCCCTTTGGGGTTCTAGCACAAGGTCAAATAGGAAGTCTTAGAGCTGTAGTTCTAGGAACTCCGACTGTGCTAATGGAATCTCCAAAATTTTAAATAGTTGCAGATGTGCCTTTTGCATTGCATCCCTCAACTCCACTTTGATTCTTCCAAACTGCAACAAGTCCACTAGACTTCACTCATTCCATGCCTTTGTCCTTGAGATCCATTTCCTTCTGGTGCTATCCTTTCAAAGTACTCGGTTCATGTATTCATTCTTCAGTTGTTCCTATACAACCATCACAAAAGCATACATTTTATAGACATTATCATATAACAATTATCTTATCCGCATGAGTTCTCAATTCTAAAATATAAACTTGTATTCAAAATAATTTTGTAACCATAAATAAATACTTATATGTATGGTTATCATGTGCTTCACACAACTACCTCATGTAAGCATTCGACTCATTGTCCTTTCAAAAATGCCCTCATGATTCTCACCACCATGCCATATGCATTATTAAGTTGACTCTTCCTTGCTATAATTACCCTCTAGGATTATGCATCCCCTTCTCTATTACACCATCTCAACAATCCATAATTTTCCAAGGTGTTCTCGCGCAAGGAGACCACCAACTTACTACCTGAATCCCACTAGCAATCTATACTTGGTGGAAATCATAGGGTTCCAGTGTCCTAACAATATCCTTCTCCCCAACATTTCCAACTTTAATAGCCATTATCTCATTTCTACATACATACAATCTACATGGGATATCATCATAACAATTTCACTTATTAATTTCCAAATCTATTTCATAAGGAAAAATTAAATTTCCCAATCATGATATTCCTTCTCATAATGTTTATCTCTTGTAGCATCGAGTATCGGTCTTCCTCACGGGCTTACACCATTTCCATAACCAAGACCATTCTATTTGTAATCTTTCTCAACTTTCATTCTACCAAACAAATTGTAAGTATTTATGCATATTATACTTTCATTGCAACCTTTTATGTTAGCTCATGAAATGATCTCAGAATTGTATCTTACCAACAATTCAATCACTTCCAGCTACTATTCGTATTAAATGGAATGAAGCTATCATTCATATGCTATCAAACATTACCAATAAACCACATAATTGTATCTTACGAACAATTCAATCACTCCCAACTACTATTTGTATTAAATGGAATGAAGCTATCATTCATTATGCTATCAAACATTACTGATAAACCAATGTACCAATACCCATGGCCACATCTACTATATGCATCCTTGCAATGATTATATAATACCACATATCTATGTCATGTATTCCACCATGGTGAGTTGGAAGGTCTTTCTAATGCCTCGACACATCAACCAATATCTTCCTATATACTTTCTCGATCATTTGGATACCTTCCTCTTCGACCCATACTAAACACTAGGAATACAATCCCTTAGTGATCTTTAGTGTCTGAAAAGAGGTTGCATTCCAATCATTAGTTATACAAGGGAATACCATTGAGCACTTGTACAACACTATATCCCTTCTATATCCAACCAAAACATGGCATCGCACATCGATATATCTATGGGAATTCATTGCTATAGTAGGAGTATGTCTCCTAAGTTGACTTGGTTATGATCTCATAACCAACATCACATAATATGCAATTAAATATCATATAATTGCATTCAAACATAAAACAAAATTTGTATACTCAAGGCCCTCTACCTTTATTCATTAATTCAAAATAGTTGATTTTTAACTAAGGGAACTCTTACCTCACTTCCCTTCAACATTTATACATTATAAGAAACCAATTGTATACATGCATGGTTGTTATCAAATCACTAGATTCTACATGATCAACTGGTATATTGTAGAAGCTCGTAGGATTCTTTCACCAACCTCTTGATCAACATTCTTACCATCCTCACTAGTATTCATATGGATGGATATAATATGCAATGGAAACACCCTCAACATCTTCAACCGTGCCATAAACAACTTTTCTTGGATACATAATCCATCATTAGTCATATTCAATTATCATAACATCATTATTTCACATATATAACAATAGATTATTCTCAGTCTATAATAATTCCATATGCATGTCCATGCATTCTTGCATGCACTAATGGGCATCAATATGCATAAAGCATTCAATATCATTATGCCTACTAATGCACATTTATTCTATCTTCATTGTATGCACAATGCATCACTTCCATTATGCACTCTAGTGCATATCTATTTAATCTTCTTATGCTTCATGTAGTTGCACTTTAATCCTTCTAGATCCATGTAGCCACGTGCAATGTTATTATGATCAGATATGCACTATTTTTCCCTGATTTGAACCTTTTCTAGCCAAGCCCCCATTTTCCATCTTGCAATTCCAGCCAATATGCCCTATTGTCCACTGCTTCCACTAAGGAAATCAACCCCAATTTACCTTTCCAAAACCTTCTGACACCTTGGGGTGATGTACTTTATATCATTCCATGATCCATCAACTTGATACTGCAATATCCTCCACTAGCTTCACCATTCTCATTATGTAATTGCTTGCCATTCTCTCTATTTGTCCATTGGGTTTCTCAAATTTTGAACACTTTTCTTCAATTCATTGAGCACTTCCCTATGAAGCCTTGCTTGACCACTCAAGAACAATTTTCTCCCAATGGAATGTTATATTTATCTATTGGCACTTTCAAAATGAATGAGTATTTATTATTCCATCCTTGAATTCCTTTCACTTGTACCCTACTTCCACTACACACTCTAATAACAAAAGTAGCTAATTCTTGGTTGACAATTATTTTCTTGCATATAGAGATGACTCACCCATCCCATGAGTCACACCTCACCTCACCTGGTGAAATCCTTGTTCCCTTCTACATCAAGCTCTACTATCATCATTATAGTTATACCTTCAAGGCTATGGAGGTTTACCTTTCCTTCATGTGCCCTTTCATAACATTCTTCACTTGGTGGCTTCATGTTTTATGCAAGAATCCTTGTCAATTTGTCCTTGTAATTCATTCAGAATCTATAACAGCTAAATACCAATTTGTCTCTACTCTCCCCGAGTCCTTTATCCACTTTCCATTACCTTCTTTGCATCTCTGCACTTCCCTTTGAAAGCGATTTATTGACTCAACCAACTCTACAATCTTTGCCCTGCTTCCTTGTCCATAGGAGCCTGAAATTATAATGTGTAATAGACCTACACAATATTATTAATAGGAAATATGATCTTCTTTATTAACAATTCCTTGACACAAGTTTCTCTTCTTGAGTGTTCCCTTGCTCATTAGCAATACATTGTTATTAAAATTCAGTCCCCTTTTCCATTACCATATTGCTACTCTCCCAAACGTTCCTTCATAACATTAGACATGCACCATTATGAGTATCTACACTCTTTCTTACCCAATATTGTAACATCCCTATTATCAAATTGATCTAATACCAATTTGTAACCTTACCCAACCTACTACAGAGGAATGCTACTCCAAAATACACTGTGCAGATTCTACTCTATAACATAAGTCTTCACATTAACACTTGAAGTAATGTGCTCAACCCCAAGCTAAGTCGCACCACACAAGATTTCCTCTTTTTACACAACTTAAAATAGTGAAATTAACATAGTTCAACTGCGTGCCCAAGCACACTGAGAACATCTCTTTACTGCGCATGTATGGGTTTCAGATTAGGGATATTAAATTCCCCTCCCCCTTATTTATGCATTGTCCTCAGTGCATTATATACACATACACATAAAATACTTCAAAAAATTTCAAAAATATGTGGATACTCTGCCCACATAGCATCCTCGCACTCCCAAGTTGCATCCTTAGGACCATACCAGGTGCATTAGACCTTTACCAACTCTATGGCTCGATTCCAGAGTTGTTTAATTTTCTGATCCAATATGCAAATCAATCACACTCGAAAATTGCCTTCTTAGTCCACCTGAATCACATTTCAATTAATAATATGATTAACATCAGGTTTGTACTTTTTAAGAAATGATACATGGAAAACATTATGAATACACAAGGATGCAGGAAATGCAAGCATATATGCGACATGACCAATCCTCTCTAGGATTTCAAATGGCCCACAGTAGAGCGCTGCCAACTTAGAAAAACTTCCCAACTTCAGGGAACTGCATCTAGATTTCACTTTTAAGAACACACAGTTTCCCACTTTAAACTCTTTGTGGGTTCTAACTTTATATGCACAACATTTCTTCTATTGGCACAAAGGGCAGACCCAGGGTTCAACGCTTCAACAACGCACCAACAAAACTCTAACTATTGGCCCTTTCGGTGACACCTGCGAAGCAGATGAAGTCTCACCTAAGGTAGAGGTAGGGGGGTTGTAGGACTCAAGTGTCTACAACCAATATGGGACATAGATCTAGGATTACAACACTTAACATAGCACTTAGCCAATGATATGCATTATATTATGATTCTCATTGACATTGTAGAATAACCCTTATTACATATCAATGCAGTAACAATCAAGATCAAACCCTTAAAACCTCTTAGCACATAAAATTAGCTCAGATATAACATTCAAATACCATTAAGCACTAAGAAACAACATCAGATGCATTCATCATACATTATAACAACAACACTAAGCATAAATCACATAAACAACATCGCAAAAAGCACATCAAGACACATGATATACGTGGTTCACCCTAGTGTGGGTCTACGTCCACCAACTTCTTCTTCTTCTTTATTAGTCTTCGATCTTATTACATTCATCTGCTCTAGTGCACAAATCCACAGATCCCAACTCTGCAATGGACAGGTGATCTACACACAATGCACTAGATCCACCTTCCCCAAAATCATGTCAAGGAATAGAGCCAACTCCTTAATAACACATAGCCTTACATACACCGTCTGTGCACAAAGAAGCTTACAATCTCATCCACTAAGCCAATTTCTTAAAACAGATGGTGCACATAGTCAACTAGATCTACTTCTCACATCGCTTAGCTACTTATTTATACAATTACAAAAAGGCCTAATAATGGGTAAACCCATGGGCCAACATCCCTTAACCCATTACATAAACCCTAGTAAACCCCTTACTGGGTCCACAAGCCTACAAAATGAATGATATCCTGTGATTTCTTCTCCGCTCGGGCGCTCCATCTTCGACCAGCCTATCAAAGTCCTAAAAGTGGTCAAAGACGACCAATGTTCTCTCAAAACTTGTTCAAGGGCCAACAGGCCCCCAACACTCACCTGTGACTTGTCCCAAGTCACTCAGATCTGGGCAACGTTGCTTCAAAGGCCTCGAGCTTATCTTGATATGCTTCAACTTGCTGCTTCACTAGAGCCTCCTACTTAGCGAACACCTGGATCAACTGCTCTGTAAGAGGCCCTTCCAGGTGTTTTTCCACTGTCACAACCACTTGTTCCAGCTTCGAGCCTTGTCCTTTAATCTCTTCAAAAAGCGTGCAGGCTTCATCATGCACTGACTGTAGCCTCTGTGTAACTTCCATGACTCTGCTCTGGATGGAAGTAACCTGCTACTAGACTGTGTGTTGTTCCTGTGATCTTTTCATCCTCTCAAATGCAGTGAGAAGCTTCATCTATGCTTGGACGATGAATGCCTGATGTTGCACCTCCTGGAGCTGTTCTTCTAGTTTCTTCAACTCTGGATCTTCTATGAGGCATTCGTAGGTCTGTGCACTACGATCACTCAATTGCTTACATTATGAGGCGAGTGTGTTGATCCTTCCAACTGCACTCTTACAAATTTATTCCCTTTGATCGCACACTTCTTGTGGAGTTCTCGGCACTGCTTGGAGCTCTAACTCCGTTACACTTGCTTGAAGCTACTGAATGGCCTCAACAATCTTCCCTACTTGAATCTCGGTCGAATCTTCTTCCTCCTGTGCCAAGACCAACACAGAGTGAAGTGCTTTAGTCAATGCTTCTTTAACCACAGTCTTCTCTATGAGAAACTGGTCTTTTTCTTTTTTCATCGTTGCTTTTTCCTCCTCGAACATTGCCTAAATTTCATCTTTCTCCTTCTACGCAACTCGAAGTTGATTTAAGACCTCCTCCTTCTCTTGCTTCAAGGATTTTGTAGCCTGCTCCTTTTCTTCTTGGAATCAATGAAGTCAATCTTCTGTTGCATCTACTAACCTTTGTAATTGGGTGGGCTCATCCCCCAATTCTGTAATCTTTGATGAAGAAGGCACAATAGGTATTGTGCGACTTGAATAGATGGTTTGTTGTATCTCTTTCAATGCTTTCTCAATTCTTTCATACAACGTTTCCTACTTCATTCCATGTATTTGCAAGATATCCTCTGAAGCATCTTCCATGAATGTAATGATGATATCTACATCATCCACTATGAGCACATTCTTCGACTAAGGCTTATTGGCTCGGGTCTTCTTTCTTGCTGAGGGTTTCTGCGGGTAAACCTTCATTTTCTTCGATGTTTTGGCCTCAGTATGGGGATCCTTTGATGATGTAACTTCTCCTTTGTATTTATTTTCTCCTTCTTCCCCTCCTTATTCTTGGTTTACTTTGTCTCCTCCTCCTCCTGTGGTTGAATCGACCTACTTTCCTCTGAGGCATTGTCCTCCTCATCAGTTTCTATGTTTTGCACTTCCTCCTTTTTCTTCTTTTGCTTCGCGCTAGTCTGTTCATCATACTCGACCCAGGTGACCAAGGGACTTCTGATGATGTCGGGGTCAGAGAGTTATGCATCCTCAACTGGTACAAGGAACTATGCTGGACATTATTTGGTGATATCCTCCATATCTTCGTCGATCAACTTATAATAGGATTGCAGTTCCTCCTTAACCTCATCCCTACGCACAATGATGTAGATAAAGTGCCAATATGCGTGAAACTTTGCCAACGCTCTATACTGGTGCAGTGTATTCAAGGTCATTCATGGAAATTCCTCAATGGCGCACTTCAGCTACTGGTAGTAAGCATGGAAGACATTGTTCGAGTGCCACTACTTCGACATGTCGTTTGTATACCACAAGGTGGAGAACCTTGCGACCAATGACTCTGATGGCTCAAATTCTAGAAATGTCGCTCCTTCCATCATCTGTCAAGCAGCAAATGGGATTAAAAAACAATAACCAACTGAAATGGAACTCGTAGCCCTGAGCCTGCACTTCACAGCAGTCCTTCTTAAGCTCATTGATGAGGTAACTTGCCCAGTTCATTTGCATTCCTTCTACGCACTTCCCTGCAAGGTCTACTACGAATCTTGTGATTTGTGTTGGATAGTTCTTTCTGATGATCTTACCAATTATAAGATGACAAGCTAGGTGCATTGTGCCATCCTAGATGGAGGCTACCTTGCATCCTCATTTCCACTTTTCTACATCACCATAGTCCTCCTTTATGCGTTGTTCCAGGGAGTGATATGAAGTATTCCCTGGGTAGAACTGTTGAGGGTCTGGTCCCTGCATGCTCGGTCCAGTGATGAGGTGGATCAATGCTGGATCAGTGACACACATGTCAAGCCACATATACCCTCCATGGTAACATGATAGGAGGAGTTTAACACAAGCGTTAACCTCCTGATGTCGACCAAAGTGATGGATATTCATCACATTTAGGATCGTTGATTGCGCGAGCTCCTTAATCCACGTCTGGGAGAATATGCACAGATTCTTCCTAGTTGTTCTCATCAAATACCTATGCGGCACGATCATCGCATAGTTCTTCCTATCTCTGAGGTTAAAGTCGATGTTCTTCAAATCTAGGATATGTCCTAACTGGGGTCCAACTACGTGTATCCCCTTCGGGATGTACACGGTGATCAACTTGTACTCAAAGTCACATGGGATACTATCATGGTTCACCGTGCCAACCAAAGGTGGCATGTACTCTGGCAAGACCGAAGGGATCTGCTTCGCGTTAGCCAAATCGTTGTGGTGTTTTCTTCACTTTCTCAGCAGTGTAGCTAGAACGTCGTCTAGTCAATGGGGATGCTTGCAATTTTCCAGTCGACGATGCCTATATTCCTACATACATGACTCTCTCAACCATGAGGTCTACAATATTCTCCTCCACAGACTTCTCTAACGTGCTTGGTTCACCCGAAATTTGCACTTGTAACAAAATAAATCGGGTAGGCGAACGGACAAGCGAGGTAATCAAATGAATGGTGATGTCTAGAAATAACAACACGATATAATGAATTCTTTGTTAGCTCAGATATAACAGTTTGAAAAACGTGGTCCTGGTGCAATGTCCGGTGGGTTAAATAATCAAGCATCGTAACGGGTTCCTCCAACGGGTAGGAATGCCTCAATCAATACAAATCAGTTCGTTATGGCGTGCTCTCAATGGTCCAACAATGATATTTCTGGCAATAACTGCGTTTCTAGTCATTCCAGAGCGTCATTCTAAAGGTCGGGGTGCCTCCAACAGTCATATAGTTTCGTTGTGGTGAAGTCCCATTCTGCATGGTTTTTCTATTCCGACGAGGTTCAAGTTCTACAGATCTGCCTCCTAGGAAGTCTTTTCTGGAATTTCCCATAGTTTTTCTAACTTAGCTTTCTTATTATTGAGCTTCCTTGCCTTCTTTCGTATGATCGGAGTCTCCAGATTCCTCTTTCCATTTTTATTCTTATCTTCTCTTACCATGGTAACTTCACACTGTCGATGTTCTTTCAAAGGGTTTGAAGGTAATACCACTTCTATCATTAACTCCATGGTAGGTATTCTTCTTTCTTGCATGGGTAGGTTCTTCAAGTCTTCTTGTGTTCTTTCAACTTAGACAACTAGTTCTCTTGCCCTCTATTGCTTCGACTTATCCTCTTGTTCTTCTATTAGTTTCTCTATTCTTTTAGTTACGAGGTCCCTTAATTCTTTATTTCTACGTTCTATGGCTTCCTCCCCCCTTCTGATCTGATCTTTTGCAATCAAAGTCTTTCCTAATAAAAGTGGGAAAGGGGCATTGTTCTCAACAAACATAATAACTTCAAATTCTTCTTCAGTCGCAGTTCCATGAGCAATCATAGGTACATTAGTAACTCTTCCACATAGAGTTATCATATTTCCTTTAAACAAGCCTATCCTTCCTAATGAAGGTATCATAGCAGGCTTTCCCAAAATTTCCCAAGTGCTTTCTGGCATAATGTTCACATGTGTTTCTTCATCTAGTACACAGTCTATGTCGAAGTCTTCTATTCTTGTAACTATGCGCTATTTTTCTTTCAGGATCTCTGGTAAACTAATGTCTTTGTGATCATCCATTACTTATTTTAACTGCACTAACATAGTCTGAGCTTTCTATGATTCTTTCTCTTTATGATTCTTTAACATATCCTTAGTCTCTTGACCTTCTTTATAGTTTTTTTGTCTCATGCTCATCTTTTCAACTTTAGCAATCATTCTTGGGCAATCCTCAACCTCATGACCAATAAATTTACAACAAAGACAAATAGGACCTATACCAGGGCATTTTTTAGCACGATGTCCCGACCCTTTGCAATTATAACACAATGTCAAGATTCTTTTTCTTTTAAAGGATCCCCAACCTCTCCTATATTGTGAACTGGGATCACAGTGTTGGACCTGCAATATGCAAAAATTCTTTCTAGGTTCCTGCATCCACTTATTAGTCCAAAAATTCTTTCTATGCAGAGGAATAACATATTTTTCTCTATTTCTATCAAATTTATTCATATCAAATCTTTCTTTTAACTGTACCCTAGTTTTTAGACTAGGACAAAATCTATCAAAGAGACCTAGATTCACACTTTTGAAGAAAAAATTTCCACTTATCTTACCTTTACTAGAGCACAAATCTTTAAGATCTTACCTCTTTTCCTCAGATCAGGTTCCTTTCTTAGCACATATAGCTTTCTCTTTTCTTCAGTTCCCAGCAATTATAGTTTCAAGTCCTGGCAACAAAACCATTTTTTGGCACAAGGGGTAGACCCAAGGTTCAACGATTCAACAACACACCAACAAAACCCTAACTACTGGCCCTTTCGGCAACACCTGTGAAGCAGATGAAGTCTCACTTGAGGTAGAGGCAGGGGGGTTGCAGGACTCAGGTGTCTACAATCAAGCTGGGGCATAGATATGTGATTACAACACTTAACATAACACTTAGCCAATGATATGCATTATATTATGATTCTCATTCACATAGTAGATTAACCCTTATACAGATCAACGCATTAACAATCAAGATCAAGCCCTTAAAACCTCTTAACACATAGCATTAGCTCATATCTAACATTCAAATACTATTAAGCACTAAGAAAAAACATCAAATGCATTCATCATACGTTATAACAACAACACTAAGCATAAATCACATAAACAACATCGCACAAAGCACATCAAGACACAGGATATACGTGGTTCACCCTAGTGTGGGGCTACATCCACCAACTTCTTCTTCTTATTTCTTAGTCTTCGATCTTCTTACATTCATTCGCTCCTATGCATAAATCCACAGAGCCCAACTTTGTAGTGGACATGTGATCTATGCACAACGCACTAGATCCACCTTCCCCAAAATCAGGTCAAGGCACAGAGCCAACTCCTTAATAGCACAAAGCCTTACATACACCATCTGTGCACAAAGCAACTTACAATCTCATGCACTAAGCCAATTGCTTACAACATATGGTGCACATAGCCAACCAGATCTACTTCTTACATCACTTAGCTACTTATTTGTACAATTACAAAAAGGCCTAATCATGGGTAAACCCATGGGGCGACATCCCTTAACCCATTACGTAAACCCTAGTAAACCCGTTACTAGGTCCACAAGCCCACAAAATGAATGAGATCCCATGATCTCTGCTCCACCTGGGCGCTCCATCTTCGATGAGCCTGTTGAAGTCCCAAAAGTGGTCAAACACGACCAATGTTCTCTAAAAACTTGGTCATGGTCCAACATCTTCCTATCTTGGGCAACTATTGAATTCTTCCTTATCTTTACCATCCTCTCCATTTCTCAGAGAAGATCTCACCCAACCACTGTGTGGTTTGTTGGGTTGTCCCAACTCACTGGTGTGTTGCACTTTTTTCCATAAAATGCCTCAAATGGGTTGATCTTTAAAGATGCTTGATACCCATTTTTGTAAGCAAACTCTACCAAGTGATGGTAGTCTTCCGATTTTGATGGTTTATCCATCACATACATCTTGAGCATATCTTTAATCACCCAATTTATCCTCTCTGTTTTTCCATCTGATTTAGGGTGATATGTTGTGCTAAAGTTTAGATTTGTCCCAAATCCTTTGAATATCCCTTTCCAAAAGTTTGATTTGAACTTGGAATCAGATGGAAAGACATAAGTTATGAGTGGCATCAGATGGAAAGACATAAGTCTTGGATACATGTGTTGCATCAAACATCAGATTTATAGAGAAATCAATATCTCTTTTAGTTGGAAACCTTGGTATCTATTTAAAGACATCCTCAAACTCTTTCAGTACTACAAAGTCTTCAACATTTGGAACTTTATCCTTAGGTTCCTCTTCCATGTGCGCTACAAATACTCGACATCCTTTCATGTAGCTTTTCTTCAATTGTAAGGATGAAACTTCTCTGATAGTTACATCTCTTGGAATTCCTTGAAGTGTTCTTAAGTTTCCTTCCTCATCTAAGCAAGTAAATGCCTTATTGTAATAATCTAGAATGACATGATGCTAGTCCAATCAATCCATACCAATGAGGCAATCATATGAGCCCAAAGGTATGATATTCAAATCAGCTTTAGTGCACAGTCCATTCATTTCCATTGGACATGCCTTAACCATCTCATTAATTTTTCATTTTTTCTTTTGTAGCTAACTGCACCAACCAAGGTTTTCCAAGCTTTCTTCTTGGAAATTGGAATATTTCCACCATCTTAATATCTAGATAGTTATGAATAGCTCCTGAATCAATTAAAATAACAATGGGTTGGTCATTGATCTTACCTTCTACTTCAATCATGTGTGACTGAAAATCAACTTGTTTGTTATCCAGGGATGCGTAAATCCTTGGTACGGTTCTGCCCATGTCTTCAACTATTGCAACTTTCTAAACATTGTGCACAATCCTCACTTTTTCACCTCTTTGAGGGAAATCTCTACGTATATGATCTCCGCCACAACCCCAACATTGAATAGATTATTTCCTTGGATTTTACCCCACTATCTCCGTCATTCTGGGCTCATTAGGAGTGGGCTATCTGTGCACAATATTTCTAAAAAATGGTGGTTTAGGCCCCTTCTTCCTCTTTTCCACCTTTCTTTTCATCTAGTCTTCCCAAGCCTTTTGGAAAGTCATTCTTCCCCTTTGTTGATCATAAATAAATTTAGAGCACCTTATATTTTTCTCCAATGTCTTGGGGTCATCATATTGTATATTGTCAATGATAAATGGTGGTAGCCCACTCAGGTACCTCTAAAATTTAACTTGCTCATCCTTGATGAATGCGACATATTTCAACAGCTCTAAGAATATTCTTTCATACTCATCTATTGTCATACTCCCAATGTTGAGTTCAAAGAACTCCTTCATTTTCTTGTCATAGTATTGCTTGGTTAAGTATTTATTTTGAAAATACCTCTTGAACTCCCTCCAAGTAACCTTATTCTCATCAATGTGTTGCACTTGCATGAACTGTTCCCACCACATTGATGCTTTTCCTTTTAGCTGATAGATGGAAATTCTCCCTTCTACTTATGCATAATAATTATGCATCTGGAAGTACTTACTCATACCCAGTAGCCAAGTCTCTACATCTTCATCCTTCTTCTGGCCACCGTCAAAGCTAGGAGGCTTGATCTTATTCATTTCTCCTTGTAGCTCATCCACCCCAATTCTTCTCTTATGCTTTATGACATGAGATGGACTTGAGCTATTGCACAATTTCCTAAATGAATGATTTGGTGAGTGAGGATGATGCCTATCAATGCTTCTTATTCCTCTTCTCTTCTCATCATGGGACCTGCGACTTCTTGACCTACTTGTCTTGGTCTCCTTATCCATTTTATTTTCTATTATATCCAAGATTTTCATCAACTTGACATTGAAGTCATCTTGTTACTCCTTGGCTTTCATAAGCCTTTCATTATCAACTTTATAGCCTTGGACATATTTTTGCAGCCCTTTATGGTTTCTACCAAGTTTATGTGCTCCTCCTTGGATTTTGTACCATTAACACCCAAACCGACATACATATCTCTAAATTCATCATCATGGATAAAATCTCTCTCCGCATATTCCATGATTTTTTACTTTCTGCGCTAATTTTGTCCTACTCTAATCAATGTTAATTATGAAAAATGTGCAAGTAATAAGATTTTTTAGATGAAATCATGAGACAACCTCATAAAAACTCTACACCATTTTGTCAAAATCATTTCTTTTGAATCCCATGCGTGCACTGGAATTTAACATGTATCAATGCACGATGTCAATATTTGACATATACACCGCATATTAGTATCGCACATGCACCACAATTTTTCTCTGAGCAACCCTAATTTTTAGTGCACATACCCACACCTCACTATTTCTTGTGTAGTTCTAGTGCCGCACCCCACAATATCCCAAAATTTAGTGCACACACTTACACATTCTTATCGTAGGTGCACCATGACCACACTATAATTCCAAATTCGACCACTTACCTATCCAAATTTTTCCTTAAGTAGAAACTCGACCCATGCAGTATCAGTGTTGAAACTGTAGCTCTGATACCATATTGCAACATACATCGTTACCAAAATTCTCTGATACCATACTTTAACCTTAACCAACCTACTATTGTTCAATGCTACTCCCAAATATAGTGCACATATTCTACTCTATAACATAAGTTTCCACAATAATACTTGAAGTAATGTGCTCAGCCCCAAGATGAGTCGCACCACACAAACTTTCCTCTTTTTACATAACTTAAAACAACAGAAGTAACGCAATGCAACTATATGCCTAAGCACACTGAGCACATTGCTTTACTGTGTGCGTATTTGATCCAGATTTATGTAGGAACACAATGAAATACATAAATACACATAAAAACAGAGATGCAGTGGAAATAAGACTTCATTTCATTAATAAAAAATGACTGAAATATGCTTACAGACAGAATGGAAAATAAACTAATGAGGGCACTGGTAGCTTATCTCTAAGAAGACATGTGGCAGCTACTAGCCTCTGAACTATGTTACAATGAGGCTCGAAGGCCTATTATTATTGAGAAACAATGGAAAACTCTAAACATCCAAAGACCTAACCCTAGGAGATGAAAAGCCAATACTATGGGCCTCGTTTGGGTAAATTGGTACATCAACTTCCCGAGGACGTAACTTTGGCATACAATCTCTATTTGATGTACTCAATACCTAGTTAGAAAGATATATCCGAGGGATACAAATTTTGGGTGAGAAACATTGATCTTGCTTCCATGTTTCTCCCCATTTTCTCAAAAAATGTCGTTTAGGGCCTCAAAAAGGCTCCGAAATTTCAGGACCCGAAAAACTACTAAAAATAGTAAACTATGCGAAAACTGAAAAATTGAAAGAAGCAATGGTGGGTTCCATGTGGAATAGGTGGGTGGCCACCAATATACACCTAGATCATTCCTCTCCCCTTAGGAAGCAATGGTCCCCATTGCGTTGAGTTCCTCTATGAGATGAGGAAAGTTCTGTTGAACTTGGTCCCTGGTGAGCCACTTGCCTTGGTGGAGGAGTTGGCCTGCTTTGACAACTCAATATAGAAGTATCCTTTGTTATTGGGTGTGCTTAATCTATGTATCCATGATCTGATTAGTTTTGGCTTGTTCCATGCAATCTGGATTTAACTATGTTGGTGTGAGTTGTTCTTCCATGTCGGATGTGTCTAGTAGAGGTGGAAAGTAGGGTTGAAGGTGGTCCACATTGAACACTGGGTGCAGACCAAGGAATGTTGGAATGTTGAGCTCAAAGGCATTGTCCCCTACAACCTTGGTGATGGTGTATGGCCCATATGGGAGCAGGTGAAGCTTGCAGTGGGGTCCAAGGAGGTGCTCCTTTTGTAAATGTAGCCACACTTTGTCGCCCACCTGGAAGTTGTGTGGCACCTGATGTTGATCATGTTGCTGCTTGTACTTAGCATTGGCTCTGTCCAAGATGTCATGAAAATGTTGGCGAATGTGTTGAATGCACTCAATGAAGTTGTTTTCCTTGTCAGCCTCAGACTAGACATGAGTTGAATCTTCCTAAGTAGCCACAAATGACATGGCTACGTCAATGGGACATAGTGGTTGGAATCCCAAGCTCACCTGAAAGGGGCGATGGCTGGTTGAGCTATGGAGAGCCTGGTTGTAGTTGTGTTGTACATAGGGGACACTCTCATCCCATGTGCATGGATTCTTTGAGTTGTACATGCACAGAATGTGTACGATCATCCGATTGACAACCTCTGTCTGGCCATCAGTTTGTGGATGGAAAGTTTCCGAATTGGTGAGCTTGGTGTCCAATATTGACCAGAGGATGGACCAAAATGTACTGAGGAACCTGTTAGCACTCTGTAAATTTTGTCTAGCTGAATAGACAAACGACAGAGGTAACTATTTCAACCTTCTTTAGAGCTGAGGCACTAGCCTACTCAACTCAGAGAGGGATCTCTCATGTCACTTTTACCTCTATAGAATCATTCATCATATCATCCAATGTGGTAGATCTTCGTTCTCTTAATAATAAAGCAAAGTCACTTTCAAAAGAATCGACATATTTGAGCTGAGTTGCCTTGGGGGTGGGTTTTAATTCATCAGGAATAGCATTATACACCTTCATGAATCTAGCTAAAAACTCCTGTACCATCTCATCAGGTGATCTCTTCATATTTTTATACTGGGTCAACAATTGAAGTGGATTTTTCTCATCCCCCCATTTTGAAAGGAAGCTTGTCTCAAAGGCTTCGAAATCTGCGATACTGCCTGCTAGAAGGGATCTGAACCACTTTCTCACATCTCCCACAAGGCTTTGTGTAAAAAACCTCATCTTCACATCTTCATAGTCCACTTCTTCCAAATCTATGAAATCATTAAACCAGTCCAAATGTTTTTGGGCTGATATGTTACCTTTGACATCATATAGTTTAATCCTTAGATTGTAGTCTTGAGGTAGGTCATGTAGTTGAGAGGGTAGTATGAGGGGAGAAAATATTGTTGCCATAGTTGTTGTGATAGTTCGGAGTGGACGTTGGTTCTAAGCAGGGGTCACTACATGCTTGACAGATGCGGCTAAAACTAGGTCTTGGAACCTCTTTTCGTCAAAGATAGTCTCGTTTAGACAAGATTCAGACTTAGTTCTGAATAGTGATTGTTCAAATTTCACGACGAATACAAGGTCTTCAATGCTAGTCAATCCCTCCCTAGGCAAGGACAACTATCAGTCCGGGTGCAACACTAGGGTCACAGGCCTTTATTTTCTTCTGCGTACAAGCTTCTCAAGGTCAGACACAAGGATCGCAACTTCTGGGTCTGTATTTCTCCTGGTGTGGATTTTCTTAGGAGCTAGGATTTCTATCTCACAAGGTGTGGTGCAACTGGTCACTGAATAACAGAGTTACCAGGGTAAAATTAATCTCATCCAATAAGGTATTTGATCCACTGTCACCCTCAGGAATCAAACTAAAGCTTTAAGTTGTTTTCCCAGTGAAGATTTTTCAATTTCATCCTGTTAGCGATATTTCTGGTAAGGAGGTTAAAATGCGAAGGAATGGGTAAAAAACCCACTTGTCCTAAGTTCGGAATGCAAATGCATCCATGTTTAAATGGAGATCAATTCTGGACGACAGGATTTCACGAGCCCGGATCAACGGCGCGCATCGGATTCCGGAGCCCCCCCCGCCTTTCTACCTTTAAGCAGAGGGGGGGGTGGGCTCCGGAATCAGTCGCGCATCTTCCCAACGACCGAGATCAAAGCGCCCGGATCAACGACGCTCAGGCGATACCATCCTTCTCAACTACTCTATTTTAAATCAATGTGGACCCCCTTCTTACCGTGTCACCTTTCATATCATCCACTCACCATCTGCCATGTGTCCCGCTACATTTCACATCAGCCTCCCATTAATAATAGACCCATTATATCTCATCTTCTGCTCCCTCTGCCTATTGCCTTCGCCCGTGTGTTTTCTCCCGTCACCGCTCTCACACCTCATCACTTCACATCTCACCCTCGTAGTTGTGGCACCACCACCCCCATCATATGCCCCATCCTTCGCGTTGGCCTCCACTCATATTCATCAAGCCGTTCAGCTAGTTTAGGTGGCAGTACAAGGGGTCGTCCATGTCCCAAAAGGTGCCGAGTTGGTCGGTCCATCCCCAATCCCAATGAAGCAGTTATTAAAGTAGTTGGTGGTGGTTAGACATCGCCTCCACCATAATGGGAAAGTCCGGCAACGAATTAAAGGCACGTCAGTTCGCCCACGGAACTGTCGGAAGTTCGATTGTGTCTACCATAAGTTGCACGATCATTCAGAAATGACATCTGCAAATTGTCAGAAGCCATGTAGATGCAATATGTTTAATGCAACGTCTCAATTTTGTTGCTGATGGTTGTTTTGAGTATATGTAGGCGTTTTCGCCATTTTTGTATCTATCGATGGTAGAGTAGAGCTCCCTACTATAAAGTTTTAACAGATATTCTAGTTTTCTAGGTATGCATTTGTATTTGAGATTTCTTGTTTTATGACAAACATTTTTCCTTTCCGTCTATTTTTTCATCTCATACCAGAGAATTCATGATTGACTGTTTCTCGCGAATCATTGCAGTCATGTTATGATGAAAGGTTTATTGTTGCATGATTGCATTCTCTGGTTTTTCATTTAAATGTGAGATGATATTGCCTTCAAATGTCTTCTTCTACAGTTTGTTAGTAACTCGATGTTAGTACCAGACCTCTGCTTTTCTCTTATATAAGTCTTCCACTTGTTTCACCATATACTACAACTCACTGTCTGGAGTTTATATAAGACCTCATTCACCCATGCATGCCTAGCCTAGTTTCGGGGTTGGAACGATATTGTTTTGAGTTGGCTTCCATTCGGTCACCCCATCTATAAACCACTGTGACATAAAAATGATGGGCGTTGGGCTCTTCTCTTGCAAGCAATCCAAGAGTGACTTCCGACGCCAACATTTCTGGCGCCGTTGTCGGGGACGAAGTTGAAGATTTTCCCTGGGCAGAACAACATTGAGCCTCTAATTCTGAAGGTGCATTAGACATCAGAGCCCTTAAATATTGCTGCTATGCACCTGACGACTCCACTGTGGCGACTCCATTGTTTCCACATCACTGTTTCAGCTGTGACTACTGTTAGTACACCTGAAAGCTGACCCTAAGGAGCTTTCTCGAGAAGGTTTCAACAGCTTCTTTCTCAGCCTGAGAAGCTTCCTGGGGTAACGACATGTTAATATATGGAATTTGATGGTGAACAAGGACCAAACACATTTGAAGCTGCGCATCTTTCATCTGGTGACTCCATGATTCAAAGATCAATTGGAGACTCCACTGGTTCGATATGGAGAAAATCCTTGCTCGTAGGTTTGCTCCTTTTAAGTTTTTTGCTATTCCTGGTTTTCCTAATGTTGTCCCCTCTCTGAATGAATGGGTCGATTATTTGCCCATATTTGGAAAACGTGAAGAGGAAAACCCTGCTCAGCACCTCAGTGAGTTTCATGAACTCATGCATCAGTGGGAGATACATCATGAGGATGTATTACTGAAAATGTTCATGTTCTCGTTAGCAAGGGATGCGCGTAGATGGTATCATTCTTTACCCCCTGCTAGCATTTCTTCACTCAGTGAATTCCATGCAGCCTTCACTGCCTATTGTCAGAAGTTGTATCCCTCTGAGTTGATTTTTCATAACTGTTGTGAGGGATACTACAACAAATGTATACAAGATAGAGCCGTCTTTTATGAAGGCTACGAGGATGATCTCGATGACCTAGATCAGGAATCAGTCCTTTCTCCTCCCCATCTGTCTATTTCGGGTGAAGTTATGGAGTTGATAAAATCTATCAATGCCAGACTTGACAGTTGGGAAGCTGAACAATGCACTGAGGATTTCCCATCCTTTGAAGCAGAGGCCCTTAGCAGCTCTACTGAGGGCGATTACGAAAAAATATTTCCCATGGGTCCTGTTTATGGTCATTATGAATCTGACCCATGGGAGAGCCAAGAAGAAGAAATCCTCCCAGATATGATCATGTCTGATGAAGGCTGTGATGATGAGGGTTGTAAGCATAGAAGACTGAGGGAAGAAGTTGCTCTGAGTGAACTAATGGAGAGGGTGATATCTCTCAATGCCCAACATGCAAGGTTGAAATCTGAGGGCAATGGGGAGGAGTTTCTAGTCTCCAAGGCAGATGTTCTAGATGGCTCCCTCAAGGAGAATATTGAAGATCTCATAAGCGCATTAACATCTTCCCCCGATGATCTTGCTGTCTCATAACAAAACGATGAAGTAGTAGTTGTGGAAGAGGATTGTTCTCTTTTCCTTCACAAGATCTCCCATGATGTGTTTACATTCGGGGTCGAAACGGAGGAGCGGGGGATAGTTCCACTTCTACAAGTTGGAGAAGCTTCGTTCCCCCCCGACTTTAATGATTATCCGGAAGAGGAGTAGCATATCACCACATCACCTTTTGCTGATCAGAGTAGCCAACCCACTTATGACAATTACGGATCAGAGTCTAAGCTCGATATGATGGATTTCCAAGAGCAGGTCGCAGACCCTTGCCCTCTGCTCACTAGGGAAAATTATCACGAGGAAATCAGCCACCTCAGTCTTTTAGGAGACACTGAGTAGTACGAGGAAGTGCATAATTTACCTGGGGGGCCTATTTATGATGAATACGAATCTGACCCGGGGGAGACCCAAGAAGAGGAAAAAGAACCAGAGGAGCAGTCTGCCCTTTGTTCAGAACCAGTCAGTGAGCCGCCACCACCTGAGATCAACAAGCCTACTTCAGTTATTCACCCACCTGTTCTTATCAGAGATATTCGGCCACGGGTGAACAACTGTGTGGTAGAAGAGGCTGTCTTTCGCCAATTTCCTGGAATTGGCCACTCATTCGATGACCCTGTCAATGAATACATGGAGCGACATTTCCCTTATGCTTTGGAGCCACCATATCCCATCTCAACATCAGCGTGTAAGGGGAAGTTGAAGAGTGTAACCGTTCTACTGTCACGGTTACATCAACTGTTTGTGATAACTGACAGAAGGAAAGAGCTTCCCTTCAAGAAGTTACTTGATTGGCTATGGTGGAAGTCTGATTTCACCTAGCCTCATGTAAAGTGTTTTATTAGTTTAGGAATGTATATAAATAAGCTCCTTTGAGCATGTAGATTTGTTTGATTTGCTTTACTTTTCGGCCTATATTTTCCGAAGCGGGTGTTTTGAGCTTGACTCCATAGCCCAACAACAAGGCACTGAAGCTGCGGAATGAGTTCTTAGAGCATCATAGGGATGACTCTATCTCCCATGGAGCCAAATGTTAGCGATATTTCTGGTCAGGGGGGTAAAATGTGAAGGAATGGGTAAAAAAACCCACTTGTCCTAAGTTCAGAATGCAAATGCATCCATGTTTAAATGGAGATCAATTATGGACGACAGGATTTTGCGCATCCAGATCAACGGCGCGCATCGGATTCCGGAGCCCCCCCACCTTTCTACCTTTAAGCGGAGGGGGGGGGGGTCCGGAATCGGGGGTGCACCTCTTCAATGGTCGATATCAAAGCACCCGGATCAACGACGCTCCAGGCAATTTCGAACCCCCCCTGCCTTTCTACCTTTAAGCAGAGGGGGGGGGTCCGGAATCAGCCGCGCATCTTCCCAACGGCCGAGATCAAAGCGCCCAGATCAACGACGCTCAGGCGATCCCATCCTTCTCAGTTGCTTTGTTTTAAATCAACATGGGCCCCCTTCTTACCATGTCACCTTTCATATCATCCACTCACCATCTGCCATGTGTCCCGCTACATTTCACGTCAGCCTCCCATTAATAACAGGCCCATTATATCTCATCTTCCGCTCCCGCTACCTATTGCCTTCCGCTGTGTGTTTTCCCCCGTCACCGCTCTCACACCTCATCACTTCACATCTCACCCTTGTAGTTGTGGTGCCACCACCCCCATCATATGCCCCATCCTTCACGCTGGCCTCCACTCATATTCATCAAGCCGTTCAACTAGTCCAAGCGACAGCGCGAGGGGCCGTCCACGTCCCAAAAGGTGTCAAGTTGGCTAGGCCATCCCCAATCCCAATGAAGCAGTTATTAAGGTAGTTGGTGGTGGTTAGACATCGCCTCCACCATAATGGGAAAGTATGGCAACGAATTAAAGGCACATTGGTTCGCCCACGGAACTGTCAGAAGTTCGATTGCATCTGCCATAAGTTGCACGATCATTCAGAAACAACAGCTGCAGATTGTCAGAAGCCATGCAGATGCAATATGTTTAATGCAGCGTCTCGATTTTGTTACTGATGGTTGTTTTGAGTATATGTAGGCATTTTTTCCATTTTTGTATCTATCGATGGTAGAGCAGAGCTCCCTGCTATAAATATTTAACAGATATTCTAGTTTTCTGGGTATGCATTTGTATTTGAGATTTCTTGTTTTATGACAAACAGTTTTCCTTTCCGTCTATGTTTTCATCTCATACCAGAGAATTCATGATTGACTGTTTCTCGCGAATCATTGCAGTCATGTTATGATGAAAGGTTTATTGTTGCATGATTGCATTCTTTGGTTTTTCATTTGAATGTGAGATGATATTTCCTTCGAATGTCTTCTTCTACAGTCTGTTAGTAACTCGATGTTAGTACCAGACCTCTGCTTTTCTCTTATATAATTCTTCCGCCTGTTTCACCATATACTACAACTCACTGTCTGGAGTTTATATAAGACCTCATTCACCCATGCATGCCTAGCCTATTTTCGGAGTTGGAATGATATCATTTTGAGTTGGCTTCCATTCGGTCCCCCCATCTATAAACCACTGTGACATAAAATTGATGGGCGTCGGGCTCTTCTCCTGCAAGCAATCCAGAAGTGACTTTCGATGCCAACACATCCCCAGCAACGATGCTAGAATGTTAGCACTCTATAAATTTTGTCTCGCATAATAGACAAACGAGAGATGTAACTATTTCAACCTGATTTAGAGCTGATGCACTGCCCTGCTCAACTCAAAGAGGGCTCTCTTGTGTCACTTGATGTTTCTTTGGGAATTGGTGTCTAGATTTGGTTTGTTTTGGGGGTTTTTAATAAAGTTGTTGGAAAGGAAAGGGAGGAACACATAGGGCTATAGAGTCAAAATTCTGAAATTGAATGAAAACAATGCATCGAATGATAGAACTCTCCAAAGGACAAAGGCTAAATGAGGTGATGAATCTAAGTTATTCTTAAATTTAAATAGAGTGTAGGAAGATAAAGAAAACAAATAACTGCATCAGAGCATTATTGAAATAAATTCTGAGTAAGTTAAGAAGACAATCACACAATTTAAATTGCTTAACCCAAGAGCATCACAAGATGAATTTTGGGCCTTTAACTCTCCAATTTAAACAGAAGAAAATGTAAATGAAGTAATAGGTCACAGGAAATACATACGATGAAAGGAAACAAATCTCATATCACCACCCGTTAGAATCTTTTCATAGAGACTTCAAAATCTTATGCATTTATATTCAATTCAGATTCAAAAAATTTACAAATAGAGTTTGATACAACAAAAAGGTGTTATTGCACTTCTGCCAACATTAATTCATTCAAGTAACCCAGTACTTATACAATTTGATCAAAATGATTGAAACTGAAGTGTTTCAACTTCCAAAACAGTTTTGAATGACAGTTTCAGTATACGAAATGGTTTACAATAATTGACAAAAATGTTTTTAGAATTATGGATGATTCCTCTAATTGTTCGATTTCTTTTTGACCAACTGTCTCGCTCTGGTCTTCTGTTAGATCTTCACATTTGATGACACTTGGGGATCACTGACTATCTCCAATGATATTTCACTTTGTCTTACCCAACCATACGATTTCCTTCCATTGGGAATCATAAGGGATGTCGCAATCCATCATCTCTTTAATCAAAATCTCCAAATCAATGCACATGGCATAGGACATACTAGGCATGTTGACTTTCACTATTTTGAATTTATTCAAAATTTCAAAGTCAGTGGCCAAATATTCTACCAAACTTGGTCCTTTAAGACTTTCTTCTATAGCTTCAAATTTAAAATGGTCCATTCTTCATTGCACGAGGAGGGTATTGTAATCTTCCTGATTGTGCAATAAACCTCTTCCATTCCAAAATGATGGGAGGCCTTTGATGAACAACTTTTCAAATGCATATTTAAACTCATCTATGTTGTGCTCCATCTGCAAAGATTTGTTTTGGATTGATCTGAGTAGGTTGTGTTTGGTGATTATCTCACTGGCTGACACAAAATTTAGCAAGTCGATAGCATTTTGGGCCCATTCTAAGGGTTTATTGGCTAATACTTCATTAACAATAGCACACCTACTCCGAGTTGTAGCAGCCACACTGTCTTTGTCATTTATAAAATTTAGATAAACCCTGAATTTAGTATCTTCTGCAGCAATAACATCCCATATGACATGTTTGGCTCCCTTCAACAGTGTTTTTCCCTTTAACCTGGTTTTCAGCTTGCTCACCCTCTCTTGCAAATCTTGATTATCTCTGTGAAGTTGAGCCATCTTCTCATCTTTCACTTTCATCTCTTATTTCAACTTTTCTATAACATCTTTGAGACCTTTGATCTCACCTGTTTTGATGCTTACCTAGGACATGGTTTGGACCAACCCTTCAGTGCTAGATCTAGCCTTTGTATTAGTAGGAACTATGAAATCCACATATGATGTTGTTGCCTATACTCGTGACCAATATTCTTTCTCTTTTTCCAACTGCAACACTTTAGCTTTGTAAATGAGTGTCTTTTCCTAAATGTTTCTTTTTCATGTTCCAAGGTAGTTAATTTTGTTGTTTGTGGATGGTCAGTTAACGACATACTCAACCTTTTCTTTAAGCTTAGGATCATCTTATCCTTTTCATCCAAAGAATCTTTCACCCCTTGAGGGCCTTCAGACTCTAGTCTTTTGACCTGTGTCATCAGGGATTTGTTGGATACCTTTTCTTGTTTTAATTTTCCATCTAGTTTGATTGCATGTGTCGTAAATATTGCAACACTCAAAGTTAAACTTAGATAATTAGAATACAACATATCATTGACATTTCTATGAAACTTTACTTTGTTAGGGGCACCAATATTTTCATAGTGCATTTTGATCTCAGATGATTTATCATCATCAACCACTGCTATGTTAAATGTTTTCTTTTCCACATCTCTGACTGAGAGTAAGGATGCTTTAAACTAGGAAGTCTTTTCCACTTCAGGCGAAAGGTCTCTTATTTCACTATTGTCCATACTTCCCTTCACAGTGTACTGGTTCATTAAATATTTCTTGGACTAATAAATAGCCCCAGGTGTTTGGATGAATATGTGTTTTCTGCTGCTAAAAATATTTGTGCTCCTTTCAGTTTGCAGTTTGTCTCCTATACTTTCTCCTTCATCCTTGGTTGCATCTTCCACCATCTCCATGCATGTTTTTCCTTTGGGCTCTTCTCCTTCCAGGTTGACCACTTGAGAGGGTGATGTGATTTTCATCTTCTTGAGAGTATATTGCTGGCTACTGGTACCCAGAGCCTCTAAATTGTTCCTCTTATTGTAGACGCTTAATTTAGGAGCTTTGACAATCAATCTAGAATAAGGTTTTTGTTAGATCATGTTGCATAGTGACCTCCATATCTACACAGGTTTCTAGATTGGCCAACTTATCGAATCCTTCGATATTCTCATGTTCATAGGGACCTTGTTTGCTTGCCAATCTCCTCTTTGAAATGATCTAGTGCGGGTCGTATTTTCTTCCTTGCAACTTTGTGAACCCAAATTCATTGAGTTTGTATTGAATCTGAGGCAAACATGACTTGTTCTTCACCACAAAGGGACCTAATATGAAAGGAAATTTTAGATTAGAAGCCTTGTGTGATTTCAAAAAGTGCTCATTTTCTGAGATGATCCTCTCTCTTATGAACTCCAAAGAAAATATTATGGGGCTCAGAAAAACTGGTAAAAGATGAGGTCCTTCTTGGTAGTCATATACCCAAATCGTCGTGGACTGTATGAACAACATCCACTCACCTATCCTTCTCTCTGGATTTGGTTGTAAACAACTTTTCATTTCTTCCAGGACCCTCAGCAAGTCTGAATAGAAGATAAGACTGTACACCCTGGACATAATCTTATTTATGAAGATAATCATGGTGATCCTTTTACATTTAGTTGAAATGAATGCAGTCTTCAGAAATTCAATTTTGTTAGATTCCAGGAACATCCTCAGCAAATGGGTGCAATATCTGAAATGTCTTAATGAATTGAAATTCACCAACTGCTGATGCATATTTTCAACAATGAATTTGTCAAAACTGACACAGACTGACTGACCAGACTCTGACATAAAGAAAGTCAACAGGAAACCTAACATGACTTCTACCACAAACTTTTCATTGTCCAATCCTAAAATTTGACTTGATATGGAACAAGCCCACTGGACTTCGATGATCATGACGCTTATGCTGGTAGGAAATGAAAGACTCTCTGAATGGTACTCGGGCTTGACAATGGTTTGCAGAAACTTGGTTTTTACTTATGGTGGGCATTCTATATAAATTGTGATCATTTTCTGTTCTTTGAAGGGATTTTACACCATGGATGAAGACTCAGGTATACTAAGGGTGTGCCAGAGCGATGGACCATATATTTCACATAAAACTTCAAACCCTAATTTATTCAGAATAACGCTTTCTTCCTAAGAATATCATTCTGTGCACCAACTTACAAATTCATGGAAAGGAAAGACTACTTCTACAATGTAAGGGGTGATGGAGGCTTGAGCTGCTTTGAGGAAAGGTAGGCGGGTTCCAACATTGTCCAACAAATTTGATTTGGACATAGAAACAGGCGAGACTGTTATCTCTGTGTCAAAAATGTCAGAGTCTCTATCAATTAGGGATTCTTCTTTGGAAGATATGTCTGGCTCATTAATGAATAAGACAATAGGATTAGCAACCATGGTGAAAATACCTGGTGAGCGGTGAAAGAAGTGTGAAACTGGTTCAATTTTTGAGCTTGATTTTCAAATGGATGCTCCAAAATATGAAAAAATGCTCCAAATTATGAAAAAATAATGTCAGGGGGTCTTCCTTTTATAGGTATTGGTTCACATAGAGGGTTGGAGCAAACAGTTTTTGGCGAACTTATTTTCTCCCCGATGTCCCTTTGAGGATGCCACGATTTAAACCATGACAGGTTTTCTAGGCCCACCCTTGTTTCGTTAATCTTCATGTTACTTCAATCGCCGATATGATCCTCAATCGTCGATCCAGACCACTTTAAGATATATGATACACATGCACCCAACGATGGTGGCATCGAGGGTTGGATAAAGTGGTTTAAGTCAAACTACTTTTTTCCCCGATGTCCCTCTGAGGGCGCCATGCGTCCACTGATAAAACCATGACGGTTTTCCTCGACCCGCCCTCGATTTCTTAATCATTGAGCTATTTTGATCTCCGATATGCGCCTTAACCGTTGATCCGAGCCACTTTCAAGATCGACAGTTCGCCGAGGCTTACCCTTTATGCTTTCTCCATATTTGTCCACCCACCATCAGATATAGCTCATTCCTTTAAAATATCATACCTTTTTAGCGACATAACCTTTCGCTAAAATTCCAACTCTTGGATGTCGTTTGAAAATTACATGGTGATAACAAAACCTACTGTCCCGATCTGAGATGATATACTCTAGGATCCCAAAGTGTACCCACACTCATTCAAAGAAGAGTTTAGCAGTGGCTTCTGTTGTGATATTCTTCTTGCAGGCCATCATAATGGACATCTTCAAGAAAATGTCGATGACCACAAAAACACAGGCATTGCCATGCTTAGTAGAAGGAAGGCCTGACATGTAATCCATAGAGATGGATTCCCAAGGTCGACTAGGGGTAGGAAGCGGAGTATAGAGGCCTTGCTTCTTGATGGTCAATTTGGAAATGGCGCAAGCAATGAAGGAATTGATGTACTTCTCGACATCCTGTTGAATGTTCAGCCAATAGAAATACTTTTGCAGTACTGCCACGGTTTTCTCGACCCTGAAATGCCCAACGACATGACTATAGTGCGACTCCCAAATCATCTTGGAACTCTCGCTTGAAGGAAAACAAAGGTATCCTAGGTGACATAGTAGGGCATCCTGGAGGTGAAAATTGGGAACTTGTTTACCCTCCAAGGGCGTATTGTATGTGTGGCTGAATTCTGGATCACTTGCGTAGAGAAGCGGCCAATCAAAAGTCTTGTGCCCACAAGAGTTGAGCACAATGGTTAGTGTCATGATGGTTAGTCAGCTGAGGAAGTATGCAACACTATTGGTGCTTCATTTCTTGTACTTAATGTTCAAATGAAACTATTGCAGGTATGTGGACCACTTTTGATGGTGATTGTTCTGCAACTTCCCTTGTGTCTGTATTAACTGCAGGGGTTAGTGGTCTATGTGGATGACCATTTCCTTTCCCAAAATGTAATTCTTCCATTGTCAGAAATCTTGCACAATGGAATACATATCTTTTTCATAAGTGGGATACTTTCGGACTGTGTCGGAAAGTGTCTCACTTTGATATGCCATTGGATGCCCATGTTGAGTAAGGACTACCCCAACAACATAGTCAGAGGCATCTGTCTTGATCTCAAATGGTTGTTGCAAGTCTGGTAATGTGAGCACTAGTGTAGAGAAGAGGTGATGCTTCAACTCCCGAAACGTCTTCTGTTGAGATTTAGACAAAAATAATTTTTCTTTCGCTCCTCCCTTGGTGACTTGACTCAAGGGCCAAGTGATATGAGATAATCCCAGCATGAACCTATGGTAGAAGTTGGCAAGACCCAAAATGCTGTGGAGCTCTGTTAGGGTGGTTGCAGCTGGCCAATCCTGAATGACTTGCATATTTGTTAAATCCACATGCGCCCCCCTCTCATCAATAATGTATCCCAGATACTGAACCTGGGTCATGTCAAAAGTGCATTTCTCCAAATTGGCACACAACTTGTGTTGCCGTAGTGTTTGGAGGACCTGTCAGATGTGGTGGAGGTGCTCTTCCCAAGTCTGGTTGAAGATCAGAATGTCATCCAAGTATGCCACTAAAAATGAGTTGGTGAATGGTCGCAATATGTCATCCATTAGCCTCATGAAGGTTGTAGGGGCATTCACCAACCCGAAAGGCATGACCAACCATTCGAAAAGGCCCTCGGATTTGAAAGTATTCTTACACACATCAGAGGGTTCGATTGGTACCTGGTGATACCTAGACTTCAAGTCGATCTTCCTGAAATATTTCGCCCCCTTGAGTTGTTCCAGAAGGTCATCAATCTGTGGGATCGAGTACCTATTCCGAACAGTGATCTTGTTTAGTTCCCGATAGTCAATGCAAAGTCTCCAAGTCTCATCCTTCTTCTGCACCAACACGATCGGGCTCCCACGGGGCGATAAACTCAGTCGGATGTGACCTTTCTGCAACAACTCTTGAATCTGCCTCTTGATTTATTCATTCTCTATAATAGAGCATCGATAGATTGGTCCATTGGGCAATGGTGCACCTGGGGTCAGATCGATGGGGAGCTTGACCTGGCAGTGTAGAGACACCCCTACGGGGGAGGTGAATATTTCCTCATACTCCTCCACAACCTTATCCATATGTTTTTTTTGTGTAGAGAAGCCCTGCCTAGAGGTCATGGCCACAATATTCTTCTTTCCATGAGGGTGGATCATCAAGAAAACAAATTTTCTGGTTTTGGAAATGAACTTACTGCATTGTTTTGCAGTAACCAAAGAGATGGTGGTAGGCAGTGCTATCTCTAGTATCTTGTACATCTTATTTCCCAAAGTGATAATAATAGCACAAGGCCTAGACCCATAAAGAACATGTCACTTCCACAAGTACGTTTGGTCTAATAATACATCAGAAACATCAAGAGGAACAATGTCACACAATAGCTCATTCGTGAAGGGCTTGATGTTGTAGGAAAGGTGACATTTTGGCTGACGTGGAGGTACCATCCTTGGTGAAACCACCCAATGGTGTATGGTTGTGGGTGTGTTGTGGTCAGCAAGCCCGACCACTTCATGAACTATACCGAGATGAGGTTCTTCTAGCTCCCGCTGTTGACAATGAACTACAACGGGGAACCTTTTACCCACATCTTGGAATGGAAGAGACGCTCTATCTCTTCTGGGTCTTCTGGCTCTTCCTTCTGGATCTTCATGGTGGAAATGGTGGCATTGGGGTCCGCATCGATAATCTACTTCCCCCTGTCATTCCCCTTGTCGGGTTCTGGTTTAGATTCATAGCATGCATTCGATTCAAAAGCCTTCAACTCGGCTACTAGTGACTGCTTGGCCCGACACTCACTTGTATTGTGGGTGGAGCTCTTATGGAACTCACACCACTTCCCCATGTCCTTTTTTGGATTTGTGGTGTTTTTATTTGCTTGCGTCTTTGGTGGGTTGTCCTGGGCCACCCCGCCTTTGCTTGGTCCTTTGTTCTATGTTTTGTGGGTACCTTTCCCTTGCTTCTGATTCATAGACCCAAAGTCTCACTTCTTTTGTTTGAACTTCTGCTCAATCTTGGAAGCATATCGGTATGTCACACCAAGCGAGGAGATGTCAAGGAACTCCATTTCCTCTTGAAAGTATCTATGCAGACAACTACGTTACTTTAACACCAAATGTTTCTGTGAATCTCTTATACCCAACTTTGTGCATAGGGTATGAAACAAATTCATTAGTCGATGCACACCTTGGTCTCGTTGTTGTTGCAACGTATTCCATTGTATGTATTTGTCCTCATAGATCCCCATGGGATAATATTGTTCCTTGATGGTGTCTCGGAAAGAATTCCAAGTGGGTGCGACCAAGAACAGAGAGGGTTCTCCCTCACCCTGTTTCTCTCAGTAGGTTTCTCACCAGTCCTTGACATGGGGGGAAGCTTTTAGGAGTGCAAAAATAATCCTTTTTCGGTCGGAAAAGTCATGAACTGAGAAATATCCTTCTAACAGATTCAACTATCTATCTATGACATCTACATCTATTTGGCCCTCAAATATGGGAAAGTCAAAGTTTACTTGTACCTTAAAAGGAGTGGCACCTCCAGAGTGGTTATTGGATGTAGATGCGCTGCCAATGGGCATCCGTTGAAGTATCTGGGAAAATTTTTCCATCATCGTGTTCCTTTGTTTCTCGAGGGCCTCCTTGAGAAACATTTTGATAGGATATCCTTCTCCCTCATCTTTCTTTTCTTCCCCCATGGGTGGTCATTGGGGTTTGTGAGGTTGATCTTGCAAAGGTTCAACCAGATCGAGCCCTAACTCCTTATACCCTAACCTCGTTGGGGACATGCAAAGAAGGATCTAGAATGAGCAGACCGCTCTGATACCACTTATCCAGATTTATGTAGGAACACAATGAAATACAGAAATACACATAAACGCAGAGATGCAGCGGAAATAAGACTTGATTTCATTAATAACAAATGACTGAAATATGCTTACAGATAGAATGGAAAATAAACTAGCTAGGGTGCTAGTAGCTTATCTCTGAGAAGAGACGTGGCAGCTACTGGCCTCTGAACTGTGTTACAATGAGGCTCGAAGGCTAATTATTTTTGAGAAACAATGGAAAACCCTAAACATCCAAAGACCTAACACTAGGAGATGAAACACCAAGACCATGGGCTCTGTTTGGGTAAATTGGTACATCAACTTCCCAGGGACGTAACTTTGGCATACAATCTCGGTTTGACACGCTCAATACCTCGTTAGAAATATATATCCAAGGGCTACAAATTTTGGGTGAGAAACATCAAACTTTGTTCGATTTTGCTCCCTTTTTTTCTCAAAAAACGTTGTTTAGAGCCTCAAAACGGCTCCAGAAGTTCAGGACCCGAAAAACTACTAAAAATAGTAAATTGTGCGGAAACTAAAAAACTGAAAGAAGCAATGGTGGGGGTCCAAGTGGAATAGGTCGGTGGCCACCAATACCCACCTGGATCAGTATTCCATACTAAACATGAGATCACTACTACACACATAACCATTCTGGCGTCACATAACAATTTTGTTCTCCCTGTGTGCGCAGACTACATCTTTGTGCGCACAAGTAAATCCAACCTCTGGTGCACACATAATATTTCCCTGTGCACATTACCATTCTAACGTTGTCTCAGAGACTCATAACCAATATTATAAGGTTAAAATAACATGAAAACTAACAACAACTATCATACTCATTGGCGACTATAAATATTGACTATCAACACCACACTTACATGTGAAAGAAGCATAATACATAATAATAACAATTACTTATATGTAACAACACACAATAATTAAACTCATATTAAACACAAATAATTAAGCACATAGTAAATGAGACAAGCACATAAAGACACTTATCTTTTATGAAAAGTCACCAACTGCGCATAGAACTCAAACGTTCCTCCCAGCCATAGACTATGTTTCTTATATACTTTCAGCAACAGGTCACCCCTGAACTAGAGCTTAACTCCACCAAGGAAAAAGGGTTCCTAGTGCCAAGGTAAGGTATGAAATCAACATAACTTCTCAGTCCAAGGTGCCACTGCTGCAACTAGCCTACACTGTCTCATTCCCCACATGTCTGTCACACCCAAGGAAGTGTGCCCCTCCTCTAATAAATTATCCCTTGGCTTCCCCACTTCCCTTCCAGGGTTCCAACAACAGGCTAGACATGAAGTCTCAGAGCCCTGCAACTAGTGCCCAACACACTAGGGAATAATTCCCAATAGAACTCTCACCTAGAGAGAATGCTCACGTGCTTGACAACCCTCTCCTCGAATACAAATATCTCACCTAGAAATAATTCTCGCGGGATTTACAACCCACCTCTTCGATAGAATAACTCTCGTTACAATATAGGAAAACCCCTTTCAATCTTTTCTCTGCAGATAAGGTAATAGTCATAATTCTGAGATGGTTCAACCCCTTC
>JZKD02S1824081.1:248739-282175 GCA_000966675.3 Picea glauca
GCTTATTTATTACTTCTCATTATTGGATAATAATTCTACATTGATATAACATTTGAAGAAAAAGGATTAAAATTACGTTATTACTGATTCACCCCCCCTCTCAGTAATCCAACAAGCTCCTCTTTAATTTTTCTCTTTGTCTTCAATGAAACTCTCTAAAACATGTGATTCTCTCCATACTTTTATTTTACTTCATCTATATCTTCTCCAACTACATACCCATCAATTATTTCAACTCCTTAAACTATATGGGTTCTCCTTTTCTTGCCATTGGTTGGCATTTAATTTCTTTGAAGACTCATGTGCCTAGTGCCCTTGTGCTCCACACCTGATGCAAGTTCCACTCAATTTTTCTTATCTTCCTTTAAGATGCCCTTGAAATTTTGGGGCTTCATAATTTATTCCTAATCTTTTGCTCATAGCACTCATATTGGACTCTCCTCCCTTTATTCCACTTGTATATCATTTTCCAAACATGGTTCTACCTTTTTCCCTTGCTCCTATACCCATGGAACTCCACTTTAATTCAAGTGAATTTTTGGGTTTGATTATTGTATGATTACAATATTTTTGTCAGTATTTGAATATGCTTTTATCCTTCTTTGCTTTGTTTTAGCTTGTGTTCTTTTGAAATATTTGATCTCATCCTTTGAGTGTTTTTCCATTACAAAGCATTGTTTTTCTTTAGAATTATTTAGTGGAAGAACTTCTTTTTCTTTTATTGAATAGTTCGTGTTAAAAGAGAATATTGATTTGGGTTGCTTTGTTTTAAGATATTTGCTTATGCCTTTAGCTATCTTTGATTTATTTATTTATTTTTATTTCTTTCTTTGCATTATATTGGGGGCATCTTTGCATTTGAAGTAGTGAAATTGCATGGTATTGGTTTACAGTCTCTTTGGCTCATTTCTCGAAGTTCTTGATATTGATGAGTTTAATAAAAGTTTGGGACATTATGCATCTGGGAATGATAAATGTTTTCTCCATCTCATAATATAGGTTTCATCGAAGAAAAATATTTGCATTCTCATTTCTTTTCATTTTTTAGAGTCGGTCTGTTGGACATAGTGTCATTGATGTCAATAGTCATGATAAGTTGTTATGATGGCAACATGAATCAGTCATGATCAGTTATACAGTTGGCATTAGTGTCAAGATGGGCAATAAGGTCTTTCTATGTGTAATGAAGGGTCAATGATGGAAAGAGAATGTCAAACAATATGCAGATCAACAAGGTTAATCTAAAGATAAAAAGTGTACTAAAGATCCACAGAAGAACATCACCTTAAGGTTGAAGAAATTCATGATTATTTTTTATCACGATAGGATCAACAATGTTCCTATGATAAAAGCTCATGAGAATTAGCGACTGACTATTAGTGCATAAAATAATGTACAAACAGCTATTAAAAATCTCAGGAGAAATAACGATGAAATGTTAATCAAATCTCAGAAGGGAAAACACAGTACAAAAGCAAATGTAGAGATCAAAGCTCAGAAGGGAAAACGCAGTACAAAAGCGAATGAAGATTAAAGCTCAAAAGGAAGAGTGCATTGTAGAAGTATCGTCATGATTGATGGAAATATTGAGAAGTCAACCAATGCACAGGAAAAAGTGAGAAGCCTCAGTAGTCGTCCAATTAAGAAATTGACGGTGTTGATCGTCTCATATAACGAACATCGGTCATATGAGTGACCATGGGCTTGAGGACCATTGGAGGATCATGACTATTAAATTTGCAAGATAGATTAATGACAGGGATATATTATGGAGATCGAAAGGAGAATTAAATGACTCGCTAGTTCCAATCCCACAATTTGTCTAGATCGTCATATATCATAGACTCAAATATCGATGACTATGGCTGATCCAACAAACGATAATATTAATTCGTATTGAGTTGTGACCGTCGGATGTGCAATAGCCAGATCAATGACAGGGATAGATTGCAGAGATCGAGAAAAGAATTAAATATCATGTTATTTCCAATCCTGCAATTAGTTAGGACCATCTGATCTTATAGATTTGAATATCGACGATTGTGGTTGACTCAACAAAAAACACACAACTTCAAATTGTGGAGTTTGGGTGATGAGTTAAATCACTCGCAAGTTTTGGTTCCACAATTATCCTTGATCGTGGATCATCTTCAAGAATATACACGATCGTTGGATCACTTTAAGTGGAAGGGCAGGATAATCAAGGGCTTAGATCTGATATCTCGATCATCCGAATACCTGCCAGTCGTTGGATCATTTTCGAGTGGAAGGATAGGATAAGTTAGAAGAGAAACATTGTAGACAGATCAAGCCATCGATCTAAGATCATGATCGATGAACAACATTTAGTTCGTGTCTAAAGATGTGAGGAGGTTATGCTCCGGTGAAATATCACTTCAAGAATTTAGTTTGAGATTTGAAATACCCGAAGCCCGAAAATCTGAAATAAATATTTGTTGTTCAGTTAATTTGTGAAAAGTGGAAAATTGTCCATAGTTTTTTGACATTGATTCACCCCCCCCCCCTCTCAGTGTCAAGTACCCATTTTCAACAATTGGTATCAGAGCGGGTTCCTTTAGAAAAGTTTAAACACTAAAGGTAGATTCAGAAGAAATGGGTGGATAGATTGCTATCTCCACAAATGAAGATCCCTTATTTGATGGAACATATTATTTATCATGGAAGGAAAATATGAAAATATATCTGAAGTCAAGAGGATCCAGAGTTTGGGATTTGGTAGTAAGTAAGACCTGACACTTAACTACTTCAAAGAGAAAATCCAAAACTGCAAAAGAAGCAAAGAGAAATAATTTAGTGTCCACACCATTTTCCTCTTGAGTAAACAACAACCTTAAAATAAAGCGCTTATAAAAATTGATTAGACATTTTTATATTTTCTGGTAGCAAACCTACATTAGCTTAGAGTGTAGGGATTTGGAATAGGTGTGGAAGATAAATTTCCAAGGCTGTAAACAAACATATAATATTGTGCTAGGGAGTAGTAAATCCACTTATTACATTTTGTCCTGGGAAGCCCTTCTAACACAAGGGTCAATTATGAGGTCACATTAAGGCCAACATAGTTACTCACCTTGCTTTTTTGGTCCTAGTGTACTGAATGCATGTATTATTGGGGGTCACTTGAGAAGAAAATCTTGTGCGAACCTTCTCGAGGAGATTTCGAGCTTAGATGCCCTGCCCTTGCGTGTATATCAGACTGTCAACTGCTTCTCCAGACATCATTGTCATAATTAGTAAACTTAGTAGCCTATCTCTTTAGGGTCTTTACACAAGGTGACTATGGAGGGGAAAGTCTTCATGGTACCTAGAATCGACGTTGGCCAAACTCACTTGGGCTCCTTGGAGGGTATACCCACGATTATGTGTGGGATCTTGCACCAGGGTGTAAGTCCATTAAGCAGGTCATAAAGTTAAATTTTCCACCCGCTCTATCTCAACCCCTTCTTACATTGTCCTCATGACGTTGGATTTCATCACCAACTAGTCCGTTCATTGTGAGAAGGTTTTGTTTGCTTGCTTGCTTCTTAGATTTTTAGCATGTGTTGTTTATTTTCCTTAACAGACTCTAGGTTGGATTCGTGTTTAATGGCATCAGTTCCTGGAATGACCAATGAAACAATACCTACTCTGGGGAAACCTTTTGTTTTTCCTTCTTGTGGAAAAGTTGGTCCTCCTTACATCGCTACTTTGAGCCTTCTACGTCTCATAATTGGATTGACGGTATGGTTTTTTTCCACTCCGGTAATCCCAAATGAAGCAAGTTCTTCAGTTGTAAGCACTCCCCCCCAAGAAGATTAATCTCATGTTGATCCTTCACCTTCTTCGCCTTCTTCACTTGCAAGGTCTTCTTTCATTTCATCTTCTTCATCAAGTGAAATCTATGAAGCTAGTAACCCGGTGGATAAGAAGAAGAAGAAAATGAATATTAAGAAGAAGAAAAATAAGCAAGGGTCCAAACTTCCAACCACTGCTAGACATGTTGGAAAACAACCAGTTATTGATAATTGTCCTGGGAGTGTTGATGATGCCAAGATCACCCAAACAACCTGTAAGCCCAAGTACCCTTGTAGGCTTTGTAAGGGTAGCCATGTTCTTAAGGATTTTCCTGGTATATCCAAGGTTATAGAAGCATGGTATACACATCTTGGCCAACCCATGTCATCAGCCTCTGATCACCATGCTGATGACCTCCCATTAGCTAGTCAAGATACCGTTTGGAAGAAGAAAAGTAGAGTCAAGCTCCCTTGTATCTTATGTGGAGGGAGTCATCAAACTCACTTTTTCCCTCGTATGAATGAAGCCTCGAAATTACTGGAAGGCATGAATATTTCCCAGCCTCAACTTTCGGTTGCTTACCACAACCATACTTTTAACCCACCCATCGGTGATGGCATGATCAATCTGGTCCCTTCATCAGTCAGTCCGGTTGATCAAGTAGTCAATATGGTCACGTCCTTAGTTGGACCAGTTGACAAAGTGGTCGATCCAATCCCATCCTCAGTTGATCCCACTCTCCCATTAGAGACTGAAACCCAAGCGATCGATCTGTTTCTATCCGTCGACCACATTCTCCCCTTGGAGAATGAAACCCAAGTGGTCGATCTTATCCCATCATCGATCGATCCTACTCTCTCGCTAGAGAGTAAACCTGATACTGCTCATTTTTTTCTTGCTAATATAGGCACTACCGTGTTGGGGGGAATTACTCCTTCTCCCAAGGAACCCCCTCCAATTCATGAGGCCATCCTTTTTTATTGGGGTGCACTAACTGGACCTTGTCTCCCCTCTCACTTTCCTTTCAATATTATAGTATAGGTTTGTGGTCGGGACGTTCCTCAGACACTGCTAGACGAAGGTGTGTTCGTTAGTATTTTTTCCTCTATTGCTTGGCAAGCTTTGGGTTGTCCTCAGCTTGTGCCAGTTACGTAGAATCTGTTAGCTTTCAACAGAAGAACCAATCAACCTTTAGGGACCCTTCCTTAGTTTCCCATAACTTTGGGAGGGGAAATTGTCTTTATTGATGTCATGGTAGTCCAAGACCCCTTTGATTTTGATTTACTCCTTGGGAGAGATTATGTCTATGCCATGAAAGCTATTGTGTCCACTCTTTTTCGTGTGATATATTTCCCTTAAGATGGAAGAATTGTGACTATTGATCAACTTTCGTTCATTGGCCCTGACTTGACCATCAACTCAATGAACTCCCTAAGCGATTCTTATATGCCAACAATATCACCCCCGCCACAGGTCAATTATGTGGCATTGTCTCCCATGCCTTCAACTGTCAATGAAAATGAATCTCTCAGTGTAAGCTCAGTCTCTTATGACTTAGATCCGATAGTTGACGTGGTGATATCTTCGATAAGGCTTTTAGAGCATGATCTCCTTGCCCCTGTCGCGACCCTCGACATGTGTTTCTTCCATCAAGTGAAGATATCTTGGAATCCATGGCCGAGTTTTGTCCCTTGACATGGTGTCCTTCCAGAGCATTGTCCTCTTGGAAGCCATGATCAAGAAGAGATATTTGAGCATAGTTTTATGATTTCAATCTCATTGAAAAATGAAACCAACTTACGAGGATAGTTTTTACATCTCTGTGGAAACCTCGTTAAAAATAAAACAGAGGTTATGAGCATAGTTCTTCTCCTGTTTCAAGCTCATTAAACAATGAAACAAAGGCTTGGGGATTGAACCTGGATGTTTGATCATAGTTCATATTACTGTGTCAATCTCATTAAAAAATGAAATGGATTTCCCCCCTCTTCGATTGAGTCAAGTACTTTATTACATATAGTATTTGAAGCTTCATTTCATCCTCTTGTGTTGTTGGATGAAACAAATATTAGGGGGGGATTCTTATAGCCTCTGGACTTCATGTTGAATTTAAGTTGCTAGCTTCTTAAGCTGGGGGAAAAGTACCAACCATCCCTAGATAATGTGTTGGGAAGTCGCAAGCATAGTATTATCTTTTTCAAGCTTGTGTAAAAATGAAACCACCTACCTCAAGCATAGTTCCTCTGGTTCAAGCTTGTGTAAAAATGAAACTAGGTCCAAGCATAGTTTTGTTTCGTTTTAAGCTTGTGTAAAAATAAAATCTATCCCAAGCATAGTTTTGTTTTGTTTTAAGCTTTTGTAAAAATGAAAACAATCCCGAGCTTAGTATTTGTTCTTTCTCGTACTCGTAAATACATGAGAATGTAACTGAGTAAACTTTTATAACTTTTTTGGACTCGTAAAGGTTATACGAAAAAGGAACCCCCTAGAGTTCCCTTTAATCTCTTTTCAGACTCTCTAAACATGAAAATATTGTCGAGCGATCTTGTTCTTTTCACGCTCATTAAACAATTTGAAGAAAATGTGTGTTGAGCAGTAGTTTATCTCTTTTTCGGTCTCATCATACTACTTTATGAAAAAGGAACACTCTAAAATTTATGGAGTCCTATTTAAGCTCTTTTCAAACTTCACAAACATGAAAATACCACTTAGTTTACTTTCTTTGGACTCGTAAAACAAACATCAAAAGGTCCATATGGGACCGAACCACTCCTTCCTTGGGTTCGTTAAACATACTCCAAGGGACTCATCCGAAGGATGAGCTTACAATTCAAGCATATGTTATCCTCCTCAAGTTTGTGTAAAAATAAAGAGGCACTTGTCAGAAATGGTGGGGGGGAAATTGGAAAATAAATGTATCTAAACATGTATTCTATGGAAGAATTTCTTTTGAACATGACAACCTTTCACTCGCTTTGTGTCTAGGTTGGAAAATCTGCTTGTCTCTTGATCATACTCCTTTATAAGATTACAAATTGGTCTGTGATCCCTGTTGTTGAGTCATTTTTTCTAGGACATTTGTCATGTCATCAATATGTTTAAAAACAAGTTTTACCCGGAAAGCCTTCTATTGTGTCAACCATTTCTGCAGTCTTTAACCCTTCTATTGCATTGGCCATCCTTGAGTCAGTCCCGAATCACTTGTTACTCTAATCTACCTCAAATATTTTTACCTGTTTCATGTCATTTATGGGGGATACATTAAGGCCCTCATGTGATGAATCTTTTCCTATCGACTTCAACTCATTATCTAGGAATTAGACTTAGAAACTAATTGGTACCTTAGAACTTGCATCCCTCAATGGCAGGTTTCCTCATTTTCGACAGCGGGTTTTCATTATTGACCCCTGATCGGGAGATTCCTTCGAGTGTTTGACTTCATCTCATTAATTCACATTCATTGGATTGTACTAGAGTACCTCGGTAGCCATTGAAATTAATGGTGATTTCCCTCGAACTTGTTAACATTATTCACTAATGACCGATAATCGAGTGGTTTCTACCATGTTTAACTTCAACACCTGTAATAAAATGGCTAGATTTGTACTTCATGATGATGGAAATGAAGACCTTGGATCTTACCATATCGGTCCAGGTTGCGATGGAGTATTCATAAATCTGTACTTACACATAGATCCACCGTGTATGTCTCATGGCTATGTCCAAATTTGAGTCTTTAGAGCATAGATCCACATTGTACTTCTCATGGCTATGTTGAATCATGATGACATGGATCCACAATGTATGCTTGGTGGCCATGACTCACTTGACACTTATGATTAGAGTCACTTGTAGTATGAGTATGGGAATTCCTACCTTAGAAAATGGTATATTATTATGCATATGCTTAATTGTTTGCAGGTTCCCGACCGATGCGCTTCTTGTTTTCAACACACACATTCTACAAAGTATTTCAGCTGTCACAGGTTCCAATTTCATACTTTGGGGGGCATTATGTTACACATTGTTTTTTTCACCCATGTGATAAACTGACGATATGTGCATAACTCACTTCTATGTTCCCTGAAGATACTAAATGAAACTTTCTCCATGAGAAAAGTGAATCATCTTTCTTTTCTTAAAATCCATATCAAAGGAGATCGTCACACCCTGCTAAAATATAGGGGTGAAATGATTCTTGATCATTGCATGCTACACCAAAACTGGACTGCGACGTCACCGCATGCTTCTTGTGCATAGGGTGTGACGATGCTCAAACAAGATAAAAAAGTGAAATTCATGGAAGTTCTAGAAGGGAATCTTCTAGAAGATGAGGTGGCCTCTAATCGGTTTGGATCTTACTCGCTTCTATGATTTAGTGGGATTATCATAATCTCCTCATACATCCCTCTTTCACCCTATATAAAGAGGGATCTCTCATGGGAAAGGCTAGGCTTGCTTATGCATGAAGAATTCTACTGAATATTGCACTTGTGATAGCTTTGTTTTAGCTTTCCAAGTCAAGTTGTGAATGCTCTTCATCAAAATGATTAGAGAAAAGGTGTGTGTGTTGAAGCAAAGATCCATGGGAAGGGACCTTGCAACATCAAGGCATGGGTTATATTCTCCACTTTCATTCAATATAATGCAGTACTACATTTCTTCCCTATAAAGGTGTCTCTACTTTTATTGTATAACTCCTTGATCTTATACATAGACTTCATTGGAATACATATATCTGTGTTCTCTCTCTTTGTTGGTTTGTGCTTCTTAATAGGTTCAACATCCCATGAATACAAATATGGAGCAAAGAGAGAAGCTTGTATTCTGCTATGTCCCTCTCTGAACTAGTTTACATTACAATGAAATCTAAGGAGAAGCTTGTATTCTGCTATGTTTTGTTCTAGCTTCTGTTGAAGTTAGGGAGATTAGTTTGTGTCAGCACTTACTGATTTTTTCAATAACATATCTCCATCTACTCATCAATTACCTCTACTTCGAAGGTTGTTCCCCTACGTTCTCGCTGGAAACTACAGAGATCAACGACTAAGATATACTCTTTCCCTTTCAATGATCGATGACTCTCATTGACTCTCGGAGTCTCTCGTTTAGGGCCCCTTCCCCACCAAGACTTCCACTCACTCCGACTAGCCCTCTCCGATGAACTATTAAGATCTATCAATCTACAAATCCAATGCTCGACGATGAATGTGACCTATTTAAAGGCTTGTGCTCAATAGGGACCTACTCTTAGATTCTTCAACCAATTATTGGTTGCTAAAGAACATCCTCAGGTACATAGACACTGCTTGTCAGCATGACATCAAAAAAATGTCGCATTCCCACTTAAACCTGCTTAGAAAAGACTCTACATAGATCTATGGTTGAGAATCGATCTCACCTTCTACTCCGATTTACATTCGATATTTCTCATCGAGTCTTTCCCATCAGAGTGCTTTCACTCTGGGGTTGCATGGTTACTCCTACCATATCCTTCGATCAACGGCCTGGATATTCCGACCTCCAACCCTCAGATAGATTGACGATTTTCGTTAACCAACCAACTGGTTGTGGGTGTTTTCCTTTCCACCCAACCATAGTCTCAGTAACAACAAATCTTTGCAATTTGGCCACACCCATGCTAATCCATGATACCACTAGGGAATTCTTCCTCATATTCTCAAGAAAATATGATAAGGGTTTCCTCATCTCCCCCTAGCCCAATCCCCATCGATGTTTATCATATGCCCTCCCAACATCTAGCTCATGACCTCTTAGTTCAGATTGGGGACCTCAACTCTTTGACCATTCCTGCCACCCCCAAAACCCTTGTTCTGAGACTGTCGTCCCCTTTTTCCACTCTAGATTTCAATCTTTCTTTGCTTTCATCCCCACATCGGAAGGTTCTCAAATTGTCCTATTCCTTTTATTAGAAGGAACCCATGGGGTCAAACTAGGTGCAAAATTTGTACCTTGTCTTACCCTTGGCTTGCAACTTTTGTTGTTCTAGCCAAATTTCTCATACATGTATTCATGGGGGTGGTTGGTTTTTCAACTACCACCCCTCCTTATTAACCAATTTTTTCCTTGGAATCGGGGCTAAGGAAATAGTCTGAATATTTTCAAAATTAATATCTCAATAAGGGGGTTTGGGTTATTTCAACATAATGAGCCCCCTCTCTAGGATTTCTCACTCTTTCCTCTAGTGTTATCATGGTCAGTACTTTAAGGCTTCATCCCACAGTCAGTTAGTTGACATTTACAATTTAAACAATAAAACATTTACACTGTTTGCATGCCATTGCATGGAAATCATTAATCGTGAATAATTACATGATGTGGGAAACATGGGTGTTACAACTACCCCCGTAAAGAATAAGAGAACAAAGAACAAAACTTGTCTCCAATTTTTCACTTCGTTTTGAAGATATCCTTTTTTTTTCTTCATCTCCTCTTTAATTTTTCTTTTTGGCTTCAATGAGACTCTCTAAAACATGAGATTCTCTCCATGATATTATTTTACTTCATCTATATTTTCTCCAACAACATACCCATCAATTATTTCAACTGCTTAAGCTATATTGGTTCTTCTTTCTTTTCATTTGTTGCAATTTAAGTTCTTTGAAAACTCATGTTCCTAGTGCCCTTATGCTCCACACTTGAAGCAAGTTCCACTCAATTTTCCTTATCTTCCTTTAAGATGTCCTTGAACCTTGGGGGATTCATAATTTCTTCCTAACATTTGTTGCTCATAGCACTCATGTTGGACTCTCCTCCCTTAATTCCACTTGTATGTCATTTTCCAAACATGGTTCTACCTTTAATTTTTGATCCTATACTCATAGAACTGTATTTTTTTCATGGCATATTCTCTTAGATTTTCAAGGATAGCTTGTATGAATTGTTGGATCACTGAGAGGGGGGGTGAATCGGTAATAGAGAAATTTAATCATTTTTAACCATATAATCCAAGTGTTATATCTATGTAGCATTATCATCCAATAACTACAAAGTAAATAAGCAATTAACAAATGAACAATCATACACATACACAATACACCAGTGTTTTACATGGAAACCCAAAGCAGGAGAAAACCACAGAAATCTTTTTCTTATATGTCTTGAATAATTACATTCATTGGAAGCACCAATTTCTTTTGTTTTCCAGCTGCAACTGGAAGGAGGCTCCAACCCCCTTGTTTCTCAGGATACAACCTAAAGGAAGCTCCAACTCCCCTATTCTCTGGCTACAACCAGAAGGAGGCTACAAGCCCCTATGTTCTCCGGCTACAACCACCTGTTCTTTCCTCGTCCAACCACCCTGAAGTAGAAGTAGAATTATGGAACCAGTCTCACACTATCACTGTGATATATACTATTGTAAACATATACCAATAAACCTGAACCATGCATCAAATTTTACCTCAACTTGTAATCAACCTGTACCATAAACAAGTACATCAACCATGCACCAACCTGTACCAAACAACCTGTAATCAACATGTACCACAAACAAGCACATCCAAACATGTACCAAGTATGTACCAATCATGTTTCAACTACTCATCAACTATGACTCATATTTATGTACTAACTTCATCAACTATACACCTCATGAATGTGCCAACTCATCAACTACTTGTCTCAACCATGTACCCAACATGTACCTTAACCAAAATCCCTCATCAATTTCATCATCCAAATATGATTTGTAACTCTGTAATAGACCTGTTTTATATGATCACATACCTTCAAACCTTCCTTAACTTTCACAACAAGAGACTAGCATTTTCATCAAACTTTTCTTTAGTCTCACATGACTAGTTTGGGATTATTCAACAACCTAACTTGAATTAATCATAACTATGTACCTGTAATGAATAAATATCTGAAAGTAGTACATAGTGTTCTTAAGTTTGTTTTATGCAATTCCTCCAGGTGTCACTACTTGGAACCTCTCAGAAAAGGAGTTATAGGAAAAATGGCATACCTTGTTGAATTCTGGCTTATTCTATAGAGCAACCTTGTAGAGAATGCCCCACACAAAATATTTGTTGAATGGATCTGAAAATGTTACAAAACATACTATAGACTGTACTCTAACCAACACATTTTGTCTTACTGAATTTGGATCTGTTATGAAGAAGTTAAGACATTTTTACCCGAAACACATGTTTTAGACTAGTTTCAAGACTAGCCACAAACCCTATTTTCCACGAAGTGTAACTCAAAAAATAAAATGACCCACAAGATGAATTGTTTACCACAGATAGTTGGATATGTTGCCTCAATGTCCTATCAATATCACGATTTGAATCATTCTACAAAAAACGTTATTGTGAAAATGGTGAGATGATTTGTAAATAACATACCTTAGAAAGCATCATCAAAAGAATTTATCCTCCCTTGAATTCCGACCTTATTTTCTTCACCTTCCCTCTAAAATTCGACTTATATATCCTTTGGTTACCTCATTCACCTATAGATATTCAATATTCTCAAGTGTGATGTGAAATGAGAGAGCCTTGCCTCTTATTTATACTCTCCATCTTCTAGGTCACTTGACCTATTTCTAGGTCACTTAACCTATTTCTAGGTCACTTAGCCTATTTACAGGTCACTTAACCTATTTCTAGGTCACTTAAACCATTTATAGGTCACTTAACCTATTTTTCTCATTTTTAGGGTTAACCACTTTCCATAATTAGAAATTTCTCCATTACTTTATCATTTAAATACTCCTCCTTGATTTTGTCACCTCACTTTATCATTTAAATAATCTTCTTTGATTTTGTCACTTCACTTTATTATTTAAATAATCCTTCTTGACTTTGTCACTTTACTTTATCATTTAAATAATAATTTCTTCTTTGCAATATCTTTGACCTCTTTGACCTCTTTGATCTTTTGGGGCTTCAAGCCAACATATGAGGGTCCTCCAACTTCATAAGGCCATAACTCTCAAACCGCTAGGAGTTATGTGACGTTCCACATACCCGAAGAAATGGCATGACATGTACTATCCATATATAATAGTATTACCTTCAAATATATTAAAACTCATATCATTATACATGAAACAACCTTGGTTCCATTACCCAAACATTTGTGCTACTGAAATTCTCTACCAGAATTTCTTCAAGGGTTGACATCAATTAAAACCAACCTTAATCAACAATATCCCCCTTTGGCATTGATGGCAACACTTTGATGAAATACTGAAATCATTTCATGCAATACTGAAGTCATATCACTCATGCTCCCCCTGGAACCATGCCTTTGTCCTATGCATCTCTATGAACATTTCTCCCCCTGGAATCATGCCTCTGTCCTCTGCATCTCATAAATATTTTCCCCTTTGTCATCAATGGAAAATGTATCTTTCCATCCGGGGTTTCTCCTCCTAACTGAATTGTCCTCTTTATGGTGCTTCCTCATTTACATCTAAGACATATAAGATAATCATTCAAAATCATTCATTTTGGAGTAGAATTAACTCTGAGTCTCTAGAGAAGATACTCAAAGGCTTCCCGTGGAAGTGGTTTTGTAAAGATGTTTGCCACTTGCTCTTTTGTGACCACATACTCAACTTTGATGTTCTTTTTTGCAACCTGTTCCCATAGAAAGTGATACTTGATTTGAATGTGCTTTTTCTTGGAGTGCATCACCAAGTTCTTTGAGATATTGATGGTGCTTGTATTATCACAATAGATTGGAATGGGCTCATCATACTCAACCTATATATTTGTCAGAGTTTGTTTCATCCAAATAACATGTGTACAACATGTTGTTGTTGCAATATACTCTTCCTCGACTATAGATAGAGATACTGATGATTTTTTCTTGCTTATCCATGATACTAAACACTCACCCAAGTAGAACACTACTCCACTGGTGCTTCATTGGTCATCAATACAACCTACCCAATCTGCATCTGTGTAGGCAATAAGAGATAGATCATTTCCTTTTCGATACCATAATCCAAACTCTTATGTTCCTTTGAGATATCTAAAAATCCTCTTCACTGCTAACACATGTGATTCCTCTACTAATTAACACACCCAACGCACAAGAAGCAACTAAACTAAGCTCCATCCTCTCTGATTTCAACGAAGCCTCAAACACCACCTTTAATCTGGCCAAATCATAGCTCTTCTTTTTTACTACTCTTGTGGAAATCCAACAACACCTTTCTCAACTTCCGAATACCCCTGTCTGCACTCTACCCTATCGCTTCTTGGGACTCCCTCTTTCTGACTCAGTAGCCAGAAACATCTCATGTGACTCTCTCCTACTCTCCATCACCAACCATCTTAGCAACTAGACCTTTCTCTCCCTCAACCTTCTAGGCATAATCGTTCTCTTAAAGTCATTCTTCCAAGCCATCCCAACTTAACTCTTCTCAGCCCTAGCTGCCCCCAATAAGTCATAAAGAAAATAAGGAACTTGCAAAGAAACTTTCCATGGCATGGACACAACCCAAACAAAAAATGGGCCCTAGTCAACTGGGACAAAGTCTGCAAGCCCAAATCTTGAGGTGGTCTGGGCCTCCGGGACCCTGGAAAATTAAATAGCACCATGGGAGCAAGAATTTGGTGGATATGGCTCAAAACACCAGCAACGATCTTGGAAAAACTCTAGAAATGCAAATATGCCCCAAATACACACCAAAGTCAACTTATAAGAATGCATGAGCAAATTCAGGGCTCCAACATCGGGAATGCGACATGAAAAAATCGGCCACTCATATAGGAGCATGCTTTATGGGAAGTTCACAATGGCCAAAATGCCCTATTCTGGATGGATCCTCGGCAGAAAATGCCACCCCTTCAACTGGAAGAAAATCTACAATCCTACGAAAATCACATTCAAGATCTTTCCACTCTCAAAGAAGCAGATTTGTGGACAGATGCCCCCATCAGCTCTCCCTAACAAAGATGGAAATCTATTCATCAAGAAATCCAAGTGACAATGGACTGTGACCTACAGCACTGGAAACAATCTACAACCCAAAGGTGAATCTGGAAAATCACAGGCCAAGACATTCTCAGATAGGGATACACACCTCATGGAATCTTTACTCTCAAGGAGGGATACACTCTTTAGGATAAATTCCACAATCTTCAGAAAGATAGCATCTGGACAACAATATGGAAATAAAAAATCTGGCCCAAAATCTCTACATTCCTCTGGCTTCTACTCCAGAATGTGATCTTAACCTAGGACAATCTTCAAAGACAAGGTTTCATTGGCCCCTCGATTTTCCACCTCTACCATCTCCAGGCAGAAACCATGGCGCACCTCCTAAATAACTTTCCACTCAGTGAGAACATTTGGAACCAGGCTACTCTATTCATGAGAAGAGCCAAACGAGTCAAAAACAACATCACAAGCATCAACAAGGATTGGGGCTTCGGCTCCTTCAAAAGTCATATCCTAAACAAAACCTGGCAACTCTTACCAGACTTTATAGTTTGGAAACTATGGAAAGAGAGGAACAAAAGAATCTATCTTTCCCATCCCTCTCCTCCCACCCTCCTCTGGAACACAATCCTCTTGCATCTCCAGGAAACTCTTTAGTTACATTTATGGACCAAGTAATACTTCCCCACTGACCTAGGTGAGCTCTCACTCCTTGATTCTTGGGGCTTCTCATTTTCTCACTCCACCCCTCTTCAGCAGCCCCCCCCCCTAATTTCAAAATCCTTCAGTCCTTCTAAGTGGCTTCCCCCCCCACCAGGCTTCTATAAGGTCAACTTTGATGGCGCTTCAAAAGGAAATCCAGGACACTCAAGCTATGGAGTGGTCATAAGAAATAGCTTGGGCCAAATACAAAGCCTCATTGCAGAAAATCTTGGATGTGACACCAATAACTCAACATAAATTTGGGGTCTCATCAAAGGAGTGAAAATGGCTCTAGATCAAAACCTCACTTGTCTGATCATTGAAGGAAACTCCAAAATCATAATAGACTTGGAAACAAAAATCCTGAATGGCAGAGATCCAGGGAAAATAACTCCCAGTTGGCGCCTCCTTGGCCCTCTTTACAACTTCCAGGCTCTTCTTAGACCCTCTCTAACTCTTACCCCCTCACATATTCGATGAAGTGAAAACAAACTAGCGGATAGACTGGCCAATGCAGGGGTTGACTCTATGCAGTAGATCATTCTCCACTATTCTAGGAAGTCCCAAAGTTCACCCCACCGGCTCCAATGTGAGGAGATTCCTCATCTAGATGGCCCTAATCCAGATGGGGTGCCACCTCTGTCTACTTAGAAATTCCTCCAAGACAGAAATGCTCATAAGCACAGGAGAGCGGGCGACCGTAAGAGTTACTGCAAAAGATCTTCAACCGACAGATGTCTACGGGATCTCAGCAATTGGGAGTCAGGAGCATGAAGGAGGTTGTTTCCCAAAGTCGTGAGGTCACGAAAATATCGAGAGAATATGGAACGTTGGAGCTCGAGGAGATCTGGATCATTGGTGCTCAAGTAGATCTGAACCATTGACAGATGATTTTGGGAACTCGGCAATCGAGAGTCAGGAGCTCGGTAGGAGTTTTCTACCCAAGTCGTGAAGACGTGTAATGAAAAATCACGAAATGCAAGAGAGGATCTGGACCTATGCGCCCGAGAAAATATGGAACGTCGATCTGGCCCCGAAGGACTCATAATTTCGGGTATTGAAAGAAGGGGAACACTCAATTCTTCACTATCCTGAAGCGTGAAATCATGAAATCTGGAACGTTAGTTCTCAAGGAGATCTGGACCATTGACATATGATTTCAGGAACTTAGAAATTGGAAGTCAGGAGCTTGGAAGGAGCTGTTTGCCCAAGTCGTGAAGTCGCGAAATGTGAAATCGTGAAATAAAAGAGAGGATCTGGACCATTGATCCCGAGGAAATATGGACTGACGATCTAATCTCGAAGGACTCACAATTTTGGGTATCGAAAGAAGGGGAACACTCGGCTCTTCGCTATCCCGAGGTGCAAAATCCCAAAATCTAGAGAAGCCAACAATCATGAAATGTGAACTTGCGATACAACCGTAGTGAAGTTCGAGGGTATGGGTTTTGGGAAAATAGTGCAAGCCATTCCTCCGTCAATGCAAAGTGTGAAGTCAATAAGAGGATCTTAGCCGTGGGTTGCGGGCCATCGAGGACCGTTGATATGATCCGATGGTTTCGGGGACTTGGACCTCGGAAACCGAGAAGAGAAATGTAATCAATTACACCTTCATTTGCAGGCATTTTTGTATGTATTTAGGCTACAAGTATTTTTTTAAGTCTTCTGTTGAAATTAATATAAGGATCCACTTTTTATTCACACACACACACAAAAAAAAACACATGTTATTCCTTTGGTGCTGCTTGAAATCATGCCACTTGTCCAACTTCCTACATTACATCTGGTCTGGATGCTATCACATATAGTAGGCTACCAATCATTGACATGTATTGCCTCTAATATGTATACTTTGAATCATCATCTTTTCTTAACTTGCAACTGGTTTGCATGGGAGTGATAACTGGTTTGCAATCTTCCATTTCGAACCTATTTAGCATTTCTCTGATATACTTGGTTTGAGAAATAAAAATTCTTTGGTTGCTTTGACGTATCTGAAGTCCCAGAAAGAAGGGTAGTTCTCCAAGTAATGACATTTCAAATTCATTCTGCATATCCTTTTCAAATACCTATCTTAACCTGTCATCATCACTACCAAAAATAATATCATCAACATAAACTTCAATTAATAAAATATTACCTTGACTTACCTTGATGTAGAGGTTGTTGTCTGCACTTCCTTTTATGAACCCTGCTTGTTGTAGATATTTATACAATCTAGAGTTCCATGCTCTAGGAGCCTGGTTTAGACCATACAAGTCCTTCTTTAATTTGCACACATAGTTTGCATTCTCTGACAACTAGAATCCTTCTGGTTGTTCAATGTAGACTTCTTCTTCAAGGTCCCCATTCAGAAAAGATGATTTTACGTCCATCTGATACACTTTAATATTTTTGGAACATGCATAAGCTAAAAGAAATCGGATTAGTTCCATTCTGGCAACTAGGGAAAATGTCTCTTCAAAGTCAACTCCTTCAACTTGTGCATATCCTTTACATACCAATCTAGATTTTTTCCTTGTAACATGTCCATCTTCATTCAATTTATTCTTGTATACCCACTTTGTGTCGATCACATTCTTATCCTTTGGTCTTGGAACCAATTCCCAAGTGTCATTTTTCTCTATTTGATCCAATTCTTCATCCATGGCCTTGTTCCAAAATTCATCCTTGTTGGCCTCTTCAAAATAGGTTGGTTCAATTGTAGATGTGAGTGTTAGGTGTGTTTGTTCTGGTGAACAAATTCTCCTTCTAGTCTCAACTCCTGTGTCCTTGTTTCCGATAATCTGATCTAAAGGATGATTCTTCTGTACTCATCAGCTAGGTGTCTTTGGAGGCACTTGTTGAACTTGATCTTCTGCTTCTGTTGGATTATATTCATCTTCCTCTTCTAATTCCTTTTCATCTTCTGCTTCTTCTTCGAAAAGATGTTCCATTGATTCATTTTCTTCTTCCTTTGATTATGTTCTGTCTGTTTCATCAATTTTTACGTTGATGCTTTCTACAACTTTTTTCAATCTCAGATTGTAACACTTGTATTCTTTCCTTGTACTTGAGTAACCAACAAGTAATCCTTTGTCTACACGAGAGTCAAACTTTCCCATTTTTCCATCTTCTCTTTTGATGTAGCATTTGCTTCCAAAAACTTTGAAGTACTTCGCATTTGTTGGTCTTCCTTTCCATAGCTCATAGGGAGTTTTGTCAGTGTTGTTTATGAGAATTACTTTGTTTTGAATGTGAATTGTTGTATGCACTACCTATGTACAAAATATATATGTCAATTTGGAATCCATTAGCATTGTTCGAGCCATTTCTTGTATTGTCTTGTTCTTTCTTTCAACAACTCCATTCTGTTGAGGTGTCCTAGCAATAGAGAATTTCCTTTTTATTCCATGAATGTTGCCGTAGTCCATAAATTCCTTTGAAGTGAACTCTCCTCCATTATCAAATCTCAAGAATTTGATTTTTGAATCCATTTCATTTTCAACCATTTCCTTGTAGATCTTGAAGTTTTCAAAAGATTCTAACTTATTCTTGATAAAAAAAACTGTATTCATTATTGTATAATCATAAACTAATAACATAAATTATTTCTCACCTTTTAAACCCTTTGTTGTAGTTGGTCCAACTAGATCAGTATGCACAATTTCCAGTGGTCTCGTCATTGAATATTCCTTTGATTTGAACCTGGTCTTTGTTTGTTTTCCTTGTTGACAATGCTTGCATAAAGTGTTGGTTGGTTTCGTGATCCAGGGCATTTCTCTGACTGCTTCTTTTCTGTTGACTTTGATAAGGTTATCAAAATGTATGCGACCCATTATTCTGTGCCATGGTCAAATTTCATCTTCCTTTCCTAGACAATACTTTTCATTACCAATTTCACTTAATACATATATGTTGCTTGAATTTCTCGCAGCTGTAGCAATCAATTTTCCTGAACCTTCTTTTCTTATCTCGCATTTTTGTGAATCAAAAGTAACTTTATGACCTTGGTCACACATTTGAATCACACTTAGAAGATTATGTTTCATATCTTCTACTAGTAGAACATTTTCTTCCTTGGTATTCTTGTTCCCAATTATAACTGTGCCTTTTCCAATGATTTTAGTTGAATTATCATTTCTCAAGGAGATTGATCCATCTATTTCCTTTCGTAATGTAAGAAACCTGTCTCTATCACCTGTCATGTGTTTTGAACAACCACTGTCAACATACCAACCATGTTTCTTCTGCTTAGCTTGTAGAGAGAGTGTGCATTCTTCATTGCTATACTGATCCTGCTTTCTTATCCATGTCCTTTTCCCGAGCTTCCTATATATGACTGTTGTTATTCTGTTGCAGTTCTCTAGGAGGGACTTTCATTCTGCAAGCTTTGGCCATGTGTCCAAAATTGTTATATTTGTAACATTCCACTTCAGTGCTCAAAGATTCAAACCTGTTGTAACTTCTTCTTTGTGTTTCACTAGGCCTTCTTGGATAACCCCTTTGTGTATGACTTCCAAAGTTGTTTGTGTTCTTGTTTTTAGCTCCTAAAAACATATTATTCTCAACTATATCCAAGAGAAGATCCTAAAAACATCTTGAACACTACCTTGCATGTCTTGAACATGACATTGCATGATGAATTAAATTCAACATTATCATCTTCAAATTGTGCATAAAATATAATGAAACGTGCATTTTTGAATATTTTCAAGGACTAAAGCTAATCACTCTTAAAATAATGAAGGAAATGAAAAACACCACCTTTATTTAAAAAATATTTAAATATCATTAAATTTAGACAATAAATTAAGACATAGTTGAGTGATAAAGATGGAAAACACAAAAAAAAACATAGACAGAGTACACTTTTCTGCATTTGCCCATATAGGTTGTTTATGTTAATACGAGGAATATTAGTGATTTGCAGACTTCGAATTTTTTTAAGATTAAGCATCTGGTTGGGTTTAGAAGCCTTTAAATTAATATTCAAACTTTGTGTTTTCATTTAAATTTTCTTTTTAAACTGAATTTTGCATTTTTCATTTGATCGAGTCTTTAAAATTGATATTCAAACTTTACTTCTCAATTAACGGTTTGTCTTTTAAAACTGAATTTTGAATTTATGGTTGTTGGTTGTTGTTATATTAGTAAAAAAATTGAATTCCTTGCTTTAACCTTAATATCTGCAATTTAATTGTCTTCATTTTAAATTTGATTTTCTGGATATTGTTATACTAGTCTTTGTATCTTCATGGAGAGTTAATATACAATATCCTCTGTTAAATTTAATACCTACAATCCATTACACTAAGATGGATATGTGTATGCATGATAATAACAACTATTATGATTATAATCAAAATAGTGAAAAGCATAAAAGGATTTCCATCATGTTCATAAATTAAACAATGAAAATATTAACACAATAGTTTATATCCTCATGATAGGGTTGTACGTCTCTTTTTGTTCATCTTAAATCCAAAGAATATAGTGAAAATATTGAAAATGATAAACTGATATTTAATTTTCATAAATTTCTTATTTAAATAATAAACTGAAAATGATATATCCTACATGTTCTAAAAGCAAACAAGATAAGCATTTCATATTTTAATAAAGAAAGAGACTATGGAGGTCACATGGTGGATGGGAGGATTGTCTGGATGTTTGATGTTCCTGATTTAATATTGTGAGGTAATTGTATCTTGTTTATTTGTATTTCAATTTGTAAATTGACCTTAATAAGGGTGCTATCACCCAATATGAAAGATATTCTTAACTAATTTGTTTATTAAGATCTTTTGTTGTTTTACATATGCGGTTAATGATTTGCATGTTAATTTTGCTTAACTGCATGCTATTTAGAATTCCTGTGTAGAGAACTCCGATATTTAACAAGTTGTATGCAAGTTTATCAAGATTTCAGGTCTTCATACTTGAAGTGGTGATTGATTTGAGTGCAACCTCCCATAAGCTTCAAGCTCTTTCTAGAACAAGTCCATCATCCATTCATCGGAGGACTCCATAGCCCAAGGAATTACATGTTGCAAGCTCCTCTTCTCTTTCTCTACCTCATCAAAATAAAATATTCTTTGGTTACCCTTTTATTTGCATGCAAGTGTTTAACTTTAATTTCAAATATACTATCTAAGTTTGCATTTATAAGATAATTTGGATCTACTTTTGTTCTTTCAAAGTTTCATTTCAAGGTTAGATCTAGCTTAGAAAAAGTTTACTTTTAGCAAACTTTTTTACTTCAAATTTAAAAACACTGGAAGTAGTTCTTTTTCTAAGAGCTTTAAATCTAAATTTGGGAAAACTTATTGATACTATTTACTTTTTTAGGACAAAAAATAATATCATTAAGAAACATCTACCTTTTCTTGTTTCATTAGGCTTCATTTAGTTAGTTTAGTATAGATTTTACTTAGAATATTTTACATTTTTTTTCTTTTTTTTTGCACATCATCTAACACAATTTTGCAGGGTCTTCCAATCTATTTTCGGGCATCTTTTTCCTATATTACCTTTCAGTTTTTTGCAGGTTTGCAGACAGCCAAGGGGAGACTTTGCCAAAATTTGGTGGATTTGGACCATTCAAGACCCCAGAAGCACATATCTTCCTCCATAAACGTTTATGAAAACTTGTAAGCTTAATGGTCTCATTCTTATAAGGGACCACAAGCATTTCCCAAATAATATTGTAACCTCAATAATAAAATTAGTGGGCTACATAGTTCCCATTCTTCAATTCCCTTTGGGGGAATGATGTCCTTTTGGCTTATGTTCTCAATTTTCACTAAGTTCAGAAGATAAAATAAACCATAAAATCAATCACAAGCACCACAAATCATTTAGAATAGATTTCAATTTCTTAGATTAACATACTTAAATTTCATTTTGTAGAGTAAATTTCAATTTTTAGATTAGTTTCAATTTCTGCAATTTATTTTCAGTATTTCAAGTTTGAAAATAAACCATCCCCTTAGCTCCCCCTGGTATTCGTCTTGACCCTTCCTTTATGAGCTTAGTCTTGATCTCTGGAAGTAAGTTTCATACAAACTGGGGGTTGGTCAGTGCTGAATAGTTCAATAGGACAATATTTTGGTTGTTATTGTTCAATTGGAAAAACAAAGAGTTTGTGTGTGAATTCATACGAGCCTTCTTAGAACTTAGTTCTTCTCATGTTGGACTTACAACATTCTCTTGAACCTTTGTGTGAAGTTAGAGGGATATCCTCCTTGTTGGACCTTCGCATAGTTCAACATTCAATATAAGGGATACCCTCTAAGAGGCCACATCTAGTTTACATTTATTTTCTTGTCATCACTTTGCACACATATCACATAGTGACTTGCACTCACAATCGTCACTCCACCTAACAAACTAATAATAAAATTTACAAGAGCACTTGCAATACAATATCTATATCGAAAACATTACATACATCTTACAATATCTACATTATTGGCATTGGTCTACATTTTAGTATTTGCTTGTAATTTCCTATCAGGAACTTGTATCTAACTTCAAAGTTATATCATCTATATGCAAGCATCTTGTATGTTTCACTTCTTTATTATAAAGCAATTTCCTTTGATGTGGAATATATGTTTTTATTTTAGAGTTACTTGTATCTTGGTCTTGTTTTCAATAAACTCCTAGATTTCATTTTGTACCTAGCTTAGCTCAAACCTTATATTATTTTATTAGAGACTACCTCCCTTGGCTTCGCTAGGAGTTTCCCTAGACAGAGTTGAGGATCAAGTGAAAACACCTTGACTCGATACTTTCTCCCAAGGACACACAGAGTGGATTGAATATTTCTTCAATGTTACCCAAGGTGTGTATAAAGGCGACAACATTTTTTTTTGTTGTTGTCGGGGATAAATCTTTCTATTCCCGGAGTATGACTTTCTGTTTTCATTTTTTCCTTTTTTCTTTGTTTGATGCTTCTTGTATATTCAAAATAAACTTGATCATATGACAACTCCACTTCAAAATAGTTTAACAAAGTATTATTCAAGAAGGAACCCATAGTTTTCTTACCTTCATCCTTGAACCTGAAAGGGTTTTTGGTGGAGGCTAGACAAAATTTCTTCTCGTAGTATCCTTGATAATATGGGATCTGAGTCAACATATCATTTTCTTTCTTAATGTCATAATAAAATGAAAGGTTTTTATAATCCTCTTAATTTTTCAAAAATAATTGATTATCCTCATGAAATTCTTGAAGCAACTATTGAAAACTTGTTTTCTTTTTATAATGTTGATAATGTTAATTCTCACATCAAATCCTTTTGGCGGTATATTAATAAGTGGTGTGATGCACATATTCATGATGACGTTCGAATGCAATTTTTGTCTTGTCTCTTGAGGAATATGCTTATGATTGGTTTCATGATTAAGATGATTATAAGTTTAAAACCATACAAGGGTTGATACATGCCTTTTCAGAGAGATGGGGAGATGAAAAGGAAGATTGTCATTGGTTATATGCTCTCGATTCCATTAAAAAGGAATAAAATGAGACCATGAATGAGTTCAATGAAATCTTTAATGATTTTATCCATGATCTCCCAGATTCCATCGGACCTCCAAACATTGTTATCCTCATCTACTATATGGGAGCTTTCAATGATGAAATTTATTATCAACTCAAAGATAAAGAGCCATATTTCCTTAAGGAGACTCAATCCCAAGCCCATAAAATTGATTCAAACATGCAAGCTTCAGGAAGATCTGGTCTACCTGAATTTACCATGGGTGATTCTTAAAAGACAGATACACTAGAAAAGAAAACAATCTACACATAAAATAATGAACCTTCTATTGTCCCCTTGGAGGAATTAACAGAAATGATCAATATTATGGAAGCCAACCAAGGAAACCAACTAATAATCATGGAAAATCACTTGATCCAAGAAGGTAAATCAAGTATAAATACTTTTCAACCTTGGACAAGTGACATATGGAAAAATAATGATATTTACCAAGATCAAAGAATTCCAAGTCAGATGGAAATTACTAGTATGATTAAGCACAAGGATCCTCGTTATACAATAAGATTTCCATTAAGAGCCCACTTTCCAGCAAATGAACGTTGGAGAGCTCCCAGAGGCAGATAATGCAATGTGGTTCGACTTCTTATCACCCGTTAAGGAAGATGCTTCAGCAATTTCGGTATCAACTTTTCATCCTTCAAATTAATTGATAAATAGTCAAGATAAAATAAGAGAAAATTGCAGTCTATCAATTCTAGATTATTTCAAACAATGGAAATCCTCCAACAACAACAATCATGTTATGGAAATTATAAAAAATTTATAAGACTTCAGATATGGTTGGAATAAAGGACATTTTTGTTAGGGATGGTTTGACCCCAAGAAAAGCACCAAATTGATTAAAGTTGGAAAATGGTCTTCAGTAAGTCATCCTGACCAAGGACATCCTTTGTAACATATCTCTCTAAACCTTCTCCTTTGTACTTTACTTTCATATATTTACTTCTTCCTTTTATATTATCTCACTTTATTCTTTTGCACTTTGTACTTTACTTTCATATATTTACTTCTTCCTTGCATATTATCTCACTTTATTCTTTTGCACTTTCTTGTACATATATATATTATTCATGAAACTTATGTCTTAGTTGACAGTTTTCTATATATGTGTGACTGATGTTATTTTGGAGAGACATTTGTGATGTAGTTTACAGATTCTAGATTCTTGTGAGCTCTACTTTCTTAAAGATCACACACACGTCCCCGTATGGAGCCAATTTTACCCACCAAGTTGCATTAGGATGGACTTGCAAGTTGAGCCGCCAAATTTGAACAAGATACTTGTTCAAATTTAGAGTTCAGAAGTCTAGCCGACCACTATGGCTCCTCATTTTCTTCTTCTTCTTCTTCATACCACATTTCCATACCCCCATGGGGAATTGTAATAAGATGAATTTAGCATGATGAACTTGTAAAATGCTTAGCCTCCTAAGACTTAACCATGAGTGCATTACACTAGAGTGATTTTTTTACTTATTAATTATTTCTTGCTTGGATTTTTTAAGCGAGTTATAATTTTTAAGTTTTTTCACTCATTTCCTCCAAAGTTGGAGTGTGTACAGATGGTTAGGCATTAACTTGGTCATCTAAGTCTATTGTCTAATGTATATTACCATGCTACTCATCCTCCTAGAGTCTCATGGAAATGCGCTATGTCCCCCTTAGGTTTTTAAATGTTTTATGCAAATTGGATACACTAGAAGTGATTATGGAGGAAGGATAGATGACAGGAAAAGTAACTTTGGGTACACATTTAATTTTGGAATATGTATAATATCATGTGAATCAAGGAAGCATCCCATAGTGACTCTTTCTTCAGCAAAAATAGAGTATGTCACAACTACAAGCGTAGCTTGTCAAGCAGTTTGGATGAGAAGAATGTTAAAATATAGGTTGCAGGAACAATAGGAACCAACTAAAATATGTTGTGAGAACAATTCAACCATTATGTTATCAAAGAATCACGTGTTTCACAAGAAAACCAAACACATTATTACAAGGTATCATTTTATCAAAGAATTGGTGAATAACAAAGAGATATGTTTAGAGTTTTGCAGGTAAAAAGAACAAACTGCAGACATATTTACAAAAGCTTTAGCAAGAGATGCATTTAAGAATCTACTAGTAATTTGGGAGTCTGTGCAATAACAAATGATTGACAGTTCAAGCAAATTCAATTTTTTTATGTAAAGTTTTTGTATCATGTAAATCCCACCTACTTATAATTAAGGGGGAGTGTTGGAAATAGTAATTACAAGTCGGTGAGCTTTACGTCTCCATAGATTTTTTAGTCAATCAGACAGTCGTCAATCTGCAAATACAAATTCACAAGTTTACTCAAACTCATTTTTTTCAGTCGGCAAGCAGGGGAGTTATTTAATGGATTCAATATTTACCTATCTTGAGTCCATTTAAGTAGATAGAAGTCAATCGTATTTATTGACGTCTTTAATTTTGAGTCGATTTTACTTCTACAAGAAGTCTTAGTCTTATCTATATATGTCCGAGTCTGTAGGAATTTGACATGTAAGGAAGCAACAACAGTTGATGAATGTAGTTGAAGAAGTCTAAGAGCTCAAGCTCTGTGTATGCGTATTATACAAGTTGCAGAAAGTGTTTAGAAGTCATTGGAGCCTAGGATTATCTTAGTTATTGTATTTTTTTTTAGCGCACAATGTCGAAGTTTAATATATATATTAAGTATTTTGAGTGTTGTCATACTCACATGTATTTCTGAGTTTATGTGCTAAGCATAGCACTGTGTTTTTCTGCATCTATAAATTGCTCATTAAGTGTTTTATCAGAACGCCCAGTAAATTGTGCAGCATGTGCACTATGCGGTAAGCCCCGAGAGTTCAGTCACAAAATTTTGTGGCACACAGTATTTGTAACTACGCTACGCAAAATTTGTCTATGCATTGTAGATCCAAGAGTCTTTTCAAGGTGAAAACGAGCTTCTTTTCAAAGTGTGAACTCACATCGAACCATTTTGCATATATATCATGCTATGTCACTAATTTTTAGTGTTGAGGGCAAGGGATAAACACTCCTAAGAAGCGGTAAGCATCACAAACAAGTCTTCTAATGGTGACTTGGAATCAAAGAGATGGGATCCGTCCAAAATCTTACAAATTTGCAAGGTGATTAGTAAAAAATTGTGGCGGTTTACAAAGTTTTGATAGAAACTGGTACTTCATAATTTGGGACAAGTTTTTTTTTAATTTAGGAGAAGTCTAAAGGATTTGGAATTTTTAAAGGTAATTATTATTGAAATTGAGATATATATTTTTTTATGGGATTGTAAATTTTTACATTAAAATTACATTTTTCAATGCATAAATAAATTAATACTTTAAAAAAATCTCATTTATCTCCATTATAAAATCTCAACAATTAATAGTTATTCCAATAATCCTTTTAAATGTTTAACTAAATTTTTAACAAATATTAAAAAAAATATGCCAAACAATGAAATTGTAACATGTTTAACCTTCACTTATCTTAAAAGAATTTCCTCTTTCCTTCTCAGAACCTTCACTCCATTTAAAAGAATTTCCTCTTGCCTTCTCATAACCTTCACTTCACTTGTCATATATTCCACAATCGTTGATGAAAGTCGACAACGATCAATGCCTCACAACCAAAAAGACGTGCAGGAAAGTAATGGTGCAGAAGTAATCAATTGTGCCATCTATGACACGTGAAGGGAAAGTTGCAAGGAATAATGAAATACTAACCCAACTTGCAACGAATCATCCTCACGCAACTTGCAAGGAATGAGTTGTTTGATCACAGAGTCAAAACACAATATAATATAAACATAATATTGTATAGTTTTAGTAGTTTATTAATTAATTTCAAACAAGTTGAAATCTAACCTATTATGGATAAGTGTAGATGCATATTTGGAATTTGTTGAACATACATCAAATGTATTTGGACTCTATCTTCCGATTATTAAAGTGCTTTTTCATTTGCATATTTTATTTTGATGAAGTTATCGTGTTAGAAAGAAAAATGTTATTATTTTTTTTGAAAAAAAATAAAAAAATAGTCAACCCCTTCATTTACAAAAGTGTTTTTAAGATCAAGTGAATCGATAGAGCCACTCATGCTTTCATCTCCGAAATATTTGTAATACACAACTGGCTTGCAATGCAAGTCATTATGTGTGTAAATTGTATGACACCATATTGTGATGTCTTCACTGTGTGGAAACTATCATCTCTCGCATTTGCCTTATCACATTCTAGTCGTGGGAGGGACCATATAATTAGAAAAATCTGGAATTGTTCATAAATCTGCTTACAACTCCCACTGCATGTGCAATATCTGGTCTTGTGCAAACCATTTCATATATAAAAATCCTAATGGTTGATGAATAAGGGACCCTGGACACTTATTCTATCTCCTCCTGAGTCTTGGGACACATTTCCTTAGTTAATTGGAAATGGCTAGCCAAAGGTGTACTAAATGGTTTTTCATTTTGCATTTTGAACCTCTTCAACACCTTCTTTATGTACTCACCCTGAGACATTGTCAATTTGCGATTTTTCCTGTCTCTTGTTATTCTCATACCAAGGATTTTCTTTGCAGCACCCAAATCCTTCATTGCAAATGAATTAGCTAATTTCTTCTTGAGCACATTTATATCCTACATATTAGACCCTGCAACAAGCATGTCATCTACATACAATAACAAGTTAATATAGCTTCCATTTTCTAGCCTTTTAAAATAACACAATGATAAGAATGACATCTACTATAACCTTGTTCTGTCATAAACCTATCAAACTTCACATGCCACTACTTTGGAGCTTTCTTTAGGCCATACAAGCTCTTTTTTTTTTTTTTTAACTGGGGGAATCGGCAACTCGCGGTTCTCGTACTCGCATGACATGGGGTCGATCCCCGTCGACTACCACTATAACCCCAGGTGCAACCACCCAACCCGCAAGAATGGCGCACGAGTAAATCCGGGTGAGAATCGAACATGAGACTTCATTTTACAAATTTCCTTCCATTTACACAGCACTTGCCAATCCGTCTACACCCGTGTGGGCCATACAAGATCTTCTTCAACCTGCATACCAAATTGTCTTTTCCTTTGACCTCATACCCCTGTGGATGTTGCATATAAATCTCTTCCTCCAAATCCCCATGGAGAAAATTTATTTTTACATCTAACTGTTCAAGATGCAAATCTTCTATTGCCACAAGACTTAAAATAGTCCTAATTGAATTCATTTTAACAACATGAGAAAACATTTCATCAAAATATATACCTTTCTTTTGTGCAAACCCCTTTACAACAAGTCTAGCCTTGTACCGCTTTTTTTCTCCATCTTCTTCCTTCAACTTGTAAACACATTTATTCTGCAATGCTCTTTTTTCCTGTAGGCAACTGAACAAAATCTCAAGTCTAGTTATTTACCAGGGAATCCATTTCCTCTTTCATGCCTTTCTCCCACTTTTTTTTAGTGTCTACCTGCATTGCCTCTTCATAACATTCTGGTTCACTAGAATCCGTCAACAATAAATAATACAATGAAGGAGAGTATCGTTCAGGGGGTCTACTTAACCTGGTATATCTTCTAACAACACTTACAGGAGTTTGAGGTACATATTTCTCATGTTATTTTACATTTTCATTTTCTGGTCCCTTTGGAATTTATTTTTTGGTGATCTCATCAAGCGTTGTGTATTCTGGTTTTTTTTTCTTGTATCTTTCCTTGCAAAAGATCTTTGTACATTACCTTCTCATTAAATATGACATCTCTACTCCTAATAATTTTGTGATTTTCATAATCCCATAAGCGATAACCAAAATCATTAACACCATATCCAATAAAGGTACACTTCTTGGATTTTTCCTCAAGATTTTTTCTATTTTCTTTATCAATATGGACAAATGCTTCACAGCCGAAAGTCTTTAAAAAAGAAGAGTTTACCTTTTGCATGTCCATGCCTCCTCTGGAATTCCACCATCGAAATAGCTTGAAGGTCCTATATTTATTAAGTAAACAATGGTATCTAAATCATCTTCCTAGAACTGTTAGGGCAAACTAGCATGCAATCTCATACTCCTTGCATGCTTTATGATTGTCCCGTTCATCGTTTCTGACACACCATTTACTTGTGGTGTTCTTGGAGATGTCTTCTCTCTACGAATCTCATGGTATGAATAGTAATCATCAAAATCCTTGTTGCAATATTAACCTCCATTTTCTAATCTGAGACACTTCAACCTTTACATGTCTCATTCTCAACCAAAGATTTACATTCTTTAAAAGTATCACAAACATCATATTTTTTTCGAATGCAATAAAACCAAGTTTTTCTAGTTTTATCATCAATAAAAGTAACATAATAACGAGAGCCACCAAGAGATGATACATGATTTGGTCCCCATACATCTGTATGCACAAGCTCTAACCTTTCACTCTTCTTTTATTTTCTGACTTTGAGAAATCTGATTCTCTTATGTTTTCCATAAACACAATGCTCATAGAAATCCAAATCATTTTTTTTAAGATCTGGCAACAAATTTCTTTTGTGAAGTATCTGCACCCCCTTATCACTCATGTTTCCAATCCTATGATGCCACAATGTTGTATCCACTCTTGTAGAAGCTAAATATATAGAAGAGTCAGTATTACCAGTACATAAATAAAATGTACCTACCTTCTCTCATTTTTCTATCACCAATGATCCTTTGGTGACCTTCCACACCTTATCTGTAAATATGGATATACAACCTTCACTTGCCAACTGCCTTGTTGAAATTAGATTTTTCCTTAGGTATGGAACATGTCTTACCTATTTCGACAACCATTGATTTCCATTCCTTTGCTTTATTTTTACCTTTCCCATTCCAACAATTTTTCATGGTGTATCATCACCCAAATGAACATGTCCAAAATCACCTTGAAAATAATCTAGAAAATGTTCCCTATGGGGTGTGGCATGAAATAAATCCCCTGAATCTACTAACCAAGACTCAAAAATATTATCTACAGAAAGAATCAATGCATATTGTAACACATCACACGTTACATTTGCTTCCTGATTTTTCTCCTGTTGTCCATTTCTTTGTTTCTTTGGAGCTCTGCAGTCTTTCTTCAGATGTCCTTTCTTTCCACAATTCCAACACTTTATCTTTCCAAGTCTAGATTTGGATCTGCCCTTCCTATAATTCTTGCAGTTCCCTGAGCCCTTTCCTTTATCCTTTTGTCTTCCCCTGTTCTTCGTGTTTAACGCATTACCTGATGTATCACCTGTGATTTTCCGTCACATTTCCTCACTAAGGATAACACCAACAACATCATCACATTTTAAAGTATTTGAATCAAAGACAGGGTTACTTGCATCGATGACCGAGCCATTCCATCTTTTTGGAAATGAGCACAATATTAGAAGATCCATGACCTCATCATCAAAGTACACTTTTATAGAACTTAGTTGATTAGTAACCGTATTAAATTCATTTAAATGATATGCAACAGACCCACCTTCTCACATCTTCATATTAAATAATTTCTTCATTAGAAATACCTTATTGGACGTCGATGGTTTTTCATACATTTTATCCAATGCGTCCATCATCTCCTTCATTGTTTTTTCTTTCGAAATATTGAAAACCACCGATGCTACTAGGCTCAGTCACATCATTCCTAGTGCCTTTCTATCAAGAACCTCCCATTCTTCATCCTTCATGGTCATCGACTTCTTTGTTATTCCACCCAATGGTAGGAATAGATCCTTCTAATATAAATAATCTTCCATCTGCATCTTCCATAACTGGTAGTTTTGGTCATTAAATTTCTCGACCCTAAACTTTCCATCTTCCTCCATTGCTCCCACTCGAACCAGCAACCCTCTTTTCCTACGAGTTACCTTTCGCTCTGATACCAATTGTTAGAAAAACAGGATTATGGAGCAATAAAATAAAACAAATGTGGAAATAAAACACAGAAGATACACAATACAATAGAGACACAAATATACGTGGTTCATCCAGTGTGGGCTACGTCCACTAGAGAAATTGTCAGGTCCTTTCTTTATTATAATCAAGAAAATGAAGGGATACAACCTACAAAACACCCATTGTAACTTCCTCTTCTTTCTCTCACAGTCTGCTCACTCAGAATACAATATTCGTAATGATGCATAGCCACAACACATTTCCCTCATAAAATGTGGTTTTCTTCTAGGGAAAAAAACCCTAACATAGCTTCTACCGTCAGATTTGCAACTTTATAATGAACGTTCTAGATTTACAATGAAATTACAATATACATTTACAAGGAAATTTTTCCTTTCGGGGCTTCACCCGCTTGCCCCCGGACCTCACAGGGGCGGGTAACCCCCTGCACTCCCCCGCATGGAGGAGTGTACATTCTTCCAAGGTGTAAAGTATTCATGGGGTATAAACACGACTGAAAACAGAGACCTCTGAATCAAGAAGATAATCAGGCTCCACAACCAATAATGATCTTCAGTATAAGAGAGACCATAATCCAATGTACCCTTAAGGTATCTCATCACATAATTTGTAGCTACAAGCTGAACACGTCTTGGCTCCACCAGATACTGACTCAAAGTGTTCACAATAAAGCATACATCTGGCCTAGTATTCATTAGATACATCAATGATCCAATAATATATCTGTATAGAGTAGCATCCACCAACTATGACGAAGTATCAACCAGGAGATTTAAATTCATTTCCATGGGTGTGTTCATGGATTTACATTCCAACATGTCAAATATCTTAAGCATTTCAACTTCATACTTCCCTTAGTTAAGGAAGATCTTCTCTAGGATCTGCCAAACTTCAAGACCTAAGAAATAATGCATCGGGCCTAGGTATTTCATCTCAAATTCTGCAGTGAGTTTCTTATTGCAATCTGTGATGAGATTTTCTTCTCCTGTCAAGAATAAATCATCCACATATAGTAGCAATATAACTAGCTCATCATGCATGACCTTGAAGTAAAGATTAGGATCATCTTTACTCTTGGTAAATCCCAAGCTTGTCAGGAAACTATCAATTTTTCCATACCAATCTCTAGGAGCTTGCTTTAACCCATACAAATATTTCTTCAACATGCAAGCATGAGTATTTCTATCTTCAACTTCAAACCCTTGTGGTTGTTCTATATACACTTCTTCTTCAATAACACCATTCAAGAAAGTTGTTTTCACATCCATTTGGTGTAAATTCCACTTTATTTTGGCTGCAAGAGCTATGATGGTTCTGATAAAAGTGTATCTGGCTACATGAGCAAATGTTTCTTCATAGTTAACACCTTCGTTTTGAGAAAATCCACAAGCCACAAATCTTGCCTTATGTTTTTCAATGCTTCTGTCTGCTACATGTTTTATTTTTTATATCCACTTGGAAGATACCACATGACGCACGTTGCCCGCTCTCTGAGCAGTTGCTCCACCAGGACCTGCTTCAC
>JZKD02S1824081.1:289125-335128 GCA_000966675.3 Picea glauca
AAACATGCACAAGAACAATATTAACAACACACAGAGATCAAACACGTCCATGGAATTGAATCAAAGCTCTTCCTATTAACTCAATAACTGTACATGGAGGTTCTTCACAGACTCTCTGCTCTGCTCTCTCTTATCTTCTCTCTAATGCTGAATTGCTTGAATGAGAATAATGATTATTCACAAGGATACAAGGGAGGGTTTCTATACTCTGTTTTCCCTCTCGAATGGTGACTGTCTAATCTAAATTTAATTATTCCATCTACTTGCATTAAATCTAAGTAAATGCCTCATCTACCTAAGGACGAGAGCTTATCCGCTCATGGTCCGTTACATATACAAATGCGCCTCATCACATCAATCTAATTAATGTTTAGCGCCGCCATATTACAATGCTCAAAATTTTGAATGTTGGTGTTGTCCAGCTGCTCCTCTTTGTCTCCATGCGCTGGCTCTCTTGATTGAGTGAGCGATGCTCCTGCATCACCACATCTTTTTTATATGGTATGGGAACTACTTCCCATACATCATTCTTTATAATGGACTATTATTATTCTGTCATGGCGTCCATCCATTATTTCTTTTGAACGAATTCCTCAAAGCAAGTAAGTTCCTTTTCTACGAGATCGCACATCAAGGCCATATAGTTGGAGAATGGCTTAGGTTTCTTGTTGTGTATCATGGTTCCTTCTGGGGCACCATACTTCTATGCATCTTGAATAAGTTATTTCACCCAAGATGGATTTCTCTTGTGAGAGATCGTCATATGGGGAGGTTCTTGATATTCTATCATGTCATGATCTTATGAAATCTCATCATCGGGGCTAACTGTAGCTTCCTTCATGGGTTCTGCAACTCTCGGAGCTACAGGTTCTTCATCATATACTTATTCAAGATGGAATTTCCTTGATCTTTTGAGTGTTGCATCTTCATCAAAGGTTACATCTTTGTTGATCTCAATATGATGGTAACCTGGTATGTAAATTCTGAAGGCCTTAGAGACCTCACAGTATCTAGCAAATATTCCCTTCTTTCCTGAAGGATCCAACTTGGTTCTCTTTTCTTTTGGAATGTGTATAAATACTGGACAACCAAATATTTTGAGATGGCTTACTTCTAGCTTCTTTCTGATGAAAATTTCTTTAGGAGTTTTGAATCCAAGTGCACAATGGGATAATATTTTTTGGACATATATTGTTGTTCTTGTTGCTTCATCCCATAAGTGTATTTGAAGATCTTCATCGTGAATCATAGCCTTTACTACTTCCATAATCATTCTATACTTTCTTTCTGCTACACCAATTTGTTGAGGATTATAGGGAGTGGTGAGCTCCCTCTTAATCCCAACATCTATGCAAAATATTCCAAATTCATTTGAAGTTTACTCTCCTCCATTGTCTGACCTGAGTATCTTGATTTTCCTTTTGGAGAGGTTTTCTACCAAAGCTTTGAATTCCTTGAACTTTCCAAGTACTTCATCTTTTGACTTCAAGAAATAAACCCAAGTCTTATGAGAGTAATCATCAATAAAAGATATATAGTATACATACCCTCTTAGAGATTTTGATGGCAATGGACCGCATACATTTGAGTGGACAAGTTCCAGAATTCCTTATGTTTATTGTCATTCTTTGGAAAAGTATTCTTTATGTTATTTCCTTGTGCACATCCCTTGCATTCACCTTCATGATCAACCTTTAATCCTGGTAAACCTGTAATTACCTTGCTTACATATGGTAAGGCTTTGTAGTTGATGTGAGATAGTATTCTATGCCAAAGTTCATAAGGAATTTCAGTAGAGTGAGTCAAGGATACATTTGAGTGACCTTTTAGCTTGTACAAACCACCTTCTTATGTTCCAATAACAACTGCATCTTCTATAGTTTTTCCTTTATACCACATAAGAAATTCACCATCTATGAATGCAACCCTGAATCCTTTCTTATCTAGGGCTAGTGAAAGATGCTTTATTTAGTCAAGCTTTGATACCATGTTAAGTTTTTAGTGATGTTATTAGGTTATTTCCAAATTACATGAGCATTCAATGCATTTCCAAAACAACAGCATAAAGAGGATCACTGAAAGAAACACAATCACAAGGTATGAAACATTTTATCGTGGGAAACACTTATGGGGGAGAAAACTCACCAAAAACTTCCTCAATAATAGATTGCCAATACAATGCCAAGACTAACACCAAAACACAAAATATAAACCAAGACTGAGCATGCGCCTCTCTTCTCCTTCCTCCTGCAATTGTAAGTGCCTTCAAGATATGCGCACTAGATGAGTGAGAGTGAGTGTGTTGAAATGAGGCACCATCCTCACATATAAATACAAGTTGAGGAGGCACTAGGGTTATGTCGCTTCACTTGGGGGGGCTGACTTCTCCTAGAAGTGGTTAAAACCACTTTATAATTACTAGGGGCCGACTTTACAAATACCAGTATACAAATGTAGTTTGAACAATCCACAAAGGGGGATTTTATCTTATACAAGACCCGACTTGATCAATCCATAAAAGGGGATTTCATCTATAAGATAATAACTCAAATATAATTAGAATATTCTTCGAAGTTACAATATTTCAACACCTAAAGACAAGGATGTGATAAGTGTCAAGTGGATTTATAATAAAAAGCAAGATGCGGAAGGAAAAGTGCTAAAGCACAAGGCAAGGCTAGTTTCAAGAGGGTTTACACATAAACCTGGAATTGATTTCAATGAAAAATTTTCCCCTATTGCACACATGGACATAGACAGAACTGTGTTAGCATTGCCACGTAGAAAAAATGGTCAATTTATCAAATGGATGTAAAATCAACATTTTTGAATGGACATTTAGAAGAATAAGTGTATGTGGAACAACCACAAGGATATGACATTCCAGGAAAAGAAGACAAGGTGTATATACTGAAGAAAACATTGTTGGATTAAAGAAAGCGCCCAGATCTTGGTATAGTGGCATAGATTCCTGCCTCACACAAAATGGATTTCAAAGAAGTGAATGTGAGCCAACATTGTACATCAGAAAAAACAAACAAGGTAACATTTTAATTGTTTGCTTATATGTAGATGATTTGATTTTTACAGGTGATTTTGGCATAGAAGAATTTAATTCAATCATGAAGGATGCATTTGAAATGATTGATTTAGGACTTATGAGATATTTTATGGGTATTGAAGTTCACCAATCCAAAACCGGTATATTTATCTCACAATCTAAGTATATGCATGAAATTTTGAAAATATTCAATATGATAAATTCCAAAGCATCCCCAACACCTATCATAATAGGATTGAAGTTAACCAAGGAAGATAAAGGTTCAAAGGTGGATCCCACACTATTTGAAAGAATGGTAGGTAGTCTTATGTATATAACAACAACAAGACCTGATATAATGTATGGATTGATCCTAATTTCAAGGTTCATGGAAACTCCAAAAGAATCACATTGGAAAGCAGGAAAAATAATTCTAAGATATGTAAATGGAACAAAATGTTTTGGCATTAGATATTCTACTTCGGAAGATTTCAGACTTATTGGATACACTGACAGTGATTGTGGAGGCAACATAGATGACAGGAAAAGTACCTATGGGTACACATTTAATTTTGGAATAGGTATAGTATCATGTACATTAAGGAAGCATCCCATAGTGACTCTTTCATCCGCAAAAGCAGAGTATGTAACAGCTACAAGCACAGCTTGTCAAGCAATTTGGATGAGAAGAATGCTAAAATATATGTCGTAGGAACAATAGGAACCAACTAAAATATTTTGTGAGAATAATTCAACCATTATGTTATCAAAGAATCACGTGTTTCACAAGAAAACCAAACACATTGATACAAGGTATCATTTTATCAGAGAATTCGTGAATAACAAAGAGATATGTTTAGAGTTTTGTAGGTCCAAAGAACAGATTGCAGAGATATTTACAAAATATTTAGAAAGAGAAGCATTTCAGCATCTACGTAGTAATTTGGGAGTCTACGCAATAAAAGATGATTGACAGTTCAAGCAAATTCAATTTTTTTATGTAAAATCTTTGTATTGTGTAAATCCCACCTACTCATAATTAAGGGGGATTGTTGGAAATAATAATTACAAGTTGATGATATTTACATCTCCACCGATTAATCAGTCATTCAGTCAGTCGTCAGTTTGCAAATACAAATTCACAAGTTTACTCAAACTCAGTTTTGTCAGTCGACAAGTAGGGGAGTTATTTAATGGATTTGATCTTTATCTTTCTTGAGTCCAGTTAAGTAGATAGAAGTCAGTCATATGTATTGATGTCTTTAATGTTGATTCGGTTTTACTTCTACAGGAAGTCTCAGTCTTATCTATATATGTTCGAGTCTGTAGGAATTTGACATGTAGAGAAGCAACAACAATAGTTGAATGTAGTCGAAGAAGTCTAAGAACTCAAGCTCTGTGTATATGGATTCTGCAAGTTGCAGAAAGTGTTTAGAAGTCGTTGGAGCCGAAGCTCATCTTAGTTATTATATATTTTTTTAGTGCATATTGTTGAAGTTTAATATATATATATATATATATATATATTATTTTGAGTGTTGTCATACTCACATGTATTTCTGAGTTTATGTGCTAAGCATAACACTTTGTTGTTCTGCATCTATAATAGTTCATTAAGTGTTTTATCACAATGCGCGATAAATCGCGTAGTCTGTGCACTATGTGGTAAGTCCCGAGAGTTCAGTCACGAAATTTTATGGCACACAGTATTTGTAACTACGCGACGCAGAATCTGTCTACGCGTTGTAGATCCAAGAGTCTTTTCAAGGTGTGAATGGGCTGCTTTTCAAAGTGTGAACTCACGTCGAACCATTGTGCATATATATCATGCTACCTCGCTAGTTTTCAGTGTTGAGAGCAAGGGCTAAGCACTCCCGAGAAGCGATAAGTGTCACAAACAAGTCTTCTAAGGGTGACTTGGAATCAAAGAGATGAGATTTGTCCAAAATCTTACAAATTTGCAAGGTGATTAGTAAAAAATTATGGCAGTTTACAAAGTTTTGATAGAAACTGGTACTTCATAATTTGGGACATTTTTTTTTTATTTTATTTAGGAAAAATCTAAATGATTTGGACTTTTTAAAGGTAATTATTATTGAAATTAACATATATATATATTTTTATGAGATTGTAAATTTTCACATTAAAATTACATTTTTAAATGCATAAATAAATTAATACTTTTATAAAATCTCATTTATCTCAATTATAAAATCTCAAGAATTAATAGTTATTCCAGTAATCCTTTTAAATGTTTAACTAATTTTTTAAAAAATATTAAAAAATATGCAAACAATGAAATTGTACATGTTTAACCTTCACTTCACTTAAAAGAATTTCCTCTTTCATTTTGGGAACCTTCACTCCACTTAAAATAATTTCCTCTTGCCTTCGTAGAACCTTTACACCTTTACTTCACTTGTCATATCTTCTGATTATTAAAGTGCTTTTTCATTTGCATATTTTATTTCCTCAGAGTTATTGTGTTAGAAAGAAAAGTGTTTTTTATTTTTATGAAAAAGAAAACCACACTCAACCCCTTCATTTACAAAAGTGTTTTTAAGATCAAGTGAATTGATAGAGCCACTCATGCTTTCATCTCTGAAATATTTGTAATACACAATTGGCTTGCAATACAAGTCATTATGCATGTAAATTGTATGGTGCCATATTATGATGTCTTTACCATGTGGAAACTATCATCTCTCGCATTCGCATTATCACATTCTAGTTGTGGGAGGGACCATATAATTAGAAAAATCTGGAATTGTTCATATACCTGCTTACAACTCCCACTGCATGTGCGATATTTGGTCTTGTGCAAACCATTACATATATCAAGCTGCCAACTGTTGATGAATAAGGGACCCTGGACATGTATTCTATCTCCTCTTGAGTCTTGGGACACATTTCCTTAGTTAATTGGAAATGGTTGGCCAAAGGTGTACTAACTGGTTTTTCATTTTGCATTTTGAACGTCTTCAACACCTTCTCTATGTACTCACCCTGAGACATTGTCAATTTGCGATTTTTCATGTCTCTTGTTATTGTCATACCAAGGATTTTCTTTGTAGAACCCAAATCCTTCATCGCAAATGAATTAGATAATTTCTTCTTGAGCACATTTATATCCTGCATATTAGACCTTGCAACAAGCATGTCATCTACATACAATAGCAAGTTAATATAGCTTCCATTTTATATCCTTTTAAAATAAACACAGTGATCAGAATGACATCTACTATAACCTTGTCCTGTCATAAACCTACTGCCAATTTGACTATGCAAAATATCATTTATCAGCTATGAAACTTAATCCACAAACAAACAAGAGTACACATACTATCAAGGATGGATCAACACCTCTAAAACATGCATATGAATGATTTGGTTTAGTTTTGAACCTTGTTGTCTACAATAGGACCCTGCTGTCAAAACAAGAATTAGGAGTTAAAAAAACTCAAGAATGAATAAAAATTGAACTATCTCATGAAATCAAAAGAGAAAACCTTATACTTGATTTCTCCTTTCATCCTCCTTTGTTTCTTCTTCTCATTTAGCTTTGATGCTTTCCAAATAAGTTGAAGTAGTTCAACTACTTTATTTAGTTAAATTAGTTTGATTTAACTAATTTAGTTCAGGAGAAATAAATAATAATAATAATAATAGTTAAAGGTCTTTAATTAATAATAACTAGGTAGGTGGGACCCCTTGTGACTCCCATCTTTTCTTCTTTTCAAATTATAAAATATAACACAAATGGATAATCATTTCAATACATGCCACCCTTGTAACTCCCTTAGATACCTTCGAAATTAAATATTAAAATATCAAAAATAATTTAAATCATATCCAAAAATATATAATATCCACATAATACCCATTGTCCAAAACAGAGCTTGTTGTCCAAAATATCTTACTCTATATTATATAATGGCTTGATGGAAAGAAACACTCTAGCCAAAACAACCCACTTCTATCAATGTTAGTTTGAATTCCTTCCATGGTGAGGATTAGTTCTTGGAATGAATATGTCTACAAGATTTAGCCCATAGTGTTTCTAGTATAGATCTATTAAACTTAGAATTATCTCTAACAACAACAACACCAACCTTGGTAAACCAATAGATCTCGGTGGTCTTAAAAGCTCAGAGTTTAACTTCTCCATGTTTTTATGAAAATCCCATAGACAACGAATGGAAAAATATTTTACTCTATATTGTATAATAGCTTGACCAAAATAACACTCTAGTTGAAACACCACACTTCCAAAAATGTTGGTTTAAATACCTCATCTGGTGAGGATTAGCTATTACAAATGCATATGTTTGCAAGATATAGTCCATAGTGGTTCCATCCAGTTGAGGAGAAGGTATGAATTACCTTACTCAATCATTTTCCAATCTTGCCTAGCTAGGACAAGATATTCGAGAATATCACCCTGTGCTTTATAGCCTCAAAAATATTTTTTCCCAATCTGCAAGTATTAATTACAAGGGTTTGGGCTGATTTATTAATGAAAAGAATGTTGCAAAATAAAATAAAATTTTATTTTAGTTTATGAAATGTATACAGATTACAGAAATCAAATATGGAGATCAAAAAGCAAAAGTAACCAAGTCATAAATACACGCAAATGAGACAGAATAACAAACTGATTTATTCGATTCTGAGATATCAAAAGTGTTTTTCTCTTTACAAAACCCCTGTGAGGGCATGGACCAAAGTCAAATTTAGAGATCCCTGATGAACACCATATAAAAGGACTCTGACAAGAAGTAAAAACTGAAACTTATAATCTAGATCAGCTTGCCACAAACTACTGCCAATTTGACTCTGCAAAATATCCTTTACTAACTATGAAACTTAATCCACAAATAGACAAGAGTACACATACTATCAAGGATGGATCAACACCTCTAAAACACACATATGAATGATTTGGTTTAGTTTTGAACCTTGTTGTCTACAATAGGACCCTGCTATTAAAACAAGAATTAGGCTTTAAATAAACTCAAGAATGAATGAAAATTGAACTATCTCATGAAATCAAAAGAGAAAACCTTATACTTGATTTCTCCTTCTATCCTCCTTTGTTTCTTCTTCTCATTTATCTTTTATGCTTTCCAAATAAGTTGAAGTGGTTCAACTAATTTATTTAGTTAAATTAGTTTGACTTAACTAATTTAGTTTAGGAGAAATAAATAAATAATAATAATAATAGTTAAAGTTCTTTAATTAATAATAACTAGGTAGGTGGGACCCCTTGTGACTCCCATCTTTTCTTATTTTCAAATTATAAAATATAACACAAATGGATAATCATTTCAATACATGCCACCCTTGTAACTCCCTTAGATACCTTCGAAATTGAATATTAAAATATTGGAAATAATTTAAATCATATCCAAAAATATATAATATCCACATAATACACATTGTCCAAATTAGAGCTTGTTGTCCAAACTTTCTACATACCATTAGCACTGTCTTTATCAACTCAAATCATAAAAACACATAAACTAAAAGCCATACTTGCCACTCTGAGAGGAAAATTTTCTTTTATCACTCTTGTCCACCTTTGATTTCCTGGAAGTATCACATGGTTGATTTGAACCTTGAGGTTGCATTTCACTGATTACATGGGAACAATAATCCTTCAAATGCATGTGGGAGGACAAGGATTTTGAGGAGTCATTTGAGGGAGAGGAAGGGGAGGCATCATCTTTTCCTTTATCTTCCACATGGAGGACATCAAGTTTTAGTGTTTTAATATCATGTGAGGATTAGACAGGTGAATCAACAGGGGGAATCTGAACATTAGGATTGATAGATGGTGGAGGAGGTAATAAAAAATTGGGCTAGCAACGACGGTGAGAGACAATCGGGTTGACAATCTCTTGTCATCCATCATTTGCAGGGACTTTTGGTTGCAAGGACACATGAGGAGGAACAAGAATGCCAAGGATGTTCTGAGGTTGGAAGGAGGGTCTCTCTGGTCGAGGTTGTACTATTCTTTGCCTGATCCAGTTAAAGAACCCAACTTGGAATAGTTGGTTCAATTCATGGGGATCAACATCAAAATGAATGGAAAATCTAGGCCTTCTAGGCCCTCTGTTCTAGTTTCCTCGGCCTCTATTATTTCTACCATGGATGCCCCTACTGAAGAAACTCATCCTGTAGCAGAAATCCATCGGTAAGTAAGCCCTTAATAAACCATACATGACATTCTTCTTGCATGAATAAAAAATTGGCTCAGTAATTGACATAAGATACATGCAAATCCATCCATAATAAACCATTTAATAATCGCCAAGTGAGAAGGGAGTAATAGGGTTCATGGGACCTATGGAGGGAGTGTAATGAGAGAAAGTTGGTATAATGAGAGGGAACAAATACATGAATAATTCTCATCAATTAATCAAATTATTTAATTGTGTAATAAAATACCAAAATATCAGTTGCCAACCATTGTTGTGTTATCTCTTTTGTCGTTGTTACACAAACCTTTTTAATCTATTTTACAGAACAAGGATGTCATAAATGAAATTGGGATTATGAGGGGAATATAATGAGCAAAAAGCGGTAGCATGACAGGGACATAATATGGATATTGTTCATATAAAAATAAATCAAAACAAACAATCAAACATATCTCTGTTCAGACCTCCACAGTTCAACAATATTCACTTTTAAAAACCACAAATTAACTATTACTTCCTTTACAGATTGCTTGTTGGCTTCCAAACAATAATTCATATGGCGAGAAATACTCAATTACAACAACCTTTGCATCTATATAATATTTATATGGCAGTCCTAACAACAACACTGCAATCAATATGATGAACCACAATAACCCTTTGAGCCACAACCATTCATACTCCAATGCTATTTTTTTTTTCTTTTTAAAACCAATAGAATACGCACAGTGATTCCATCCAGTCATATCCAATATTTATCCTTTAAAATCAATAAAAATATGCACATTATTTACCACCATTTTTCCATTATTCAAACACTATTCGACACAATCATACTGGGCATTAAAACTCTTAATCAAGCCCCAATCCATGCACACACAGGCCTCTTTTAAATACAATCAACATAAGGATTGATTCAAATAACATGCAACTCTTGAGCCCAAGCTTCACATAAATCAACATGTACAAACTTCTTTTAAAATTGCTCAACGAGGAACATAACCAAATCGTGCCCAATCAACCAAGCACACACAATGCCTATTTATCATTGACTGGATTAAAACAATATCAAGATCGTATTTAGGGTTTAAACACACAAAATGGAGAGTAAGAACAAATGGCTCAAACAAAGGAATAAGTCTCCAAAAAAGGCAGATAACTCGTGCCTTTCAAAATTTACCATAGACATATAACAAGTAACCATAATCTTGATTGTGAGGGTTACCTAAACGATAGTCAACCACCTCCAATAGGGAATGAAAAGAAGCGAAGGGGGAGGATAAAAGGAACCCTTCTTACTCGAAAAGGTATTCTAGTTCTTATCTTGGCGTTTAGACACAATTCCTTAGATTATGTCTACCTTTGGTAAAGGATTCTTTACCCTAGGGTACTCCACTATACAATTTAAACCATGGTTTCATGGTCACACAGGTTGTTTGTATTTTACCTTCAATTCAATATATAGGATTGTTTTGTAAATTATTTACAAATGGATACACAGGTTGTTGAAACCAATTTGAACAAGATTCAGTTAATGCGCAACTATTGTAGCATACAATTGTAGACTATTAAATCATTGTTGATCTGCAGTGATAAACATAAGGAATATGTAATTTTTATAGAAGAGGATTGTTACTAGTTCTATCTATTTTTAATAATATTTGTACAAAACCTGAAATGGTAACTTTGCATATATATATATATATATATATATATATATATATATATATATCCAACTCATTGGTTCTTATGAACATAGCAACAGCCCTATTTTTCGTTAATATTGAATACACACACACACACACACAGATAGTTATCTGATGTATAAAACATAACCTTACTTAATGGTTACCAGAAACCTATAGTAGTTCTACTATTTCTGCTAAGTGATCACATATAATAGATATAAATAATTATCACATAAACCATCTCATTCCTGACATCTAATAATCAACATAATATTTAACAAGAAAGCAAGTAAAGGTACATATCTAAATCTGATGTTGGGACACAAATGGAACAACCAAGTTCCACCCAACCATAGAACAGAACAACCAAGTTTACTTGCTCCGTTCACCCCCTAGCCTGACCATGAATCCATAAGGGAGAATTGAAATGATCCTCCTTTGCTACAACTTTTTTCCACAGATCAAAAATTCCCTTTCCTCACACTAAACAATGTTCATAACATCAAGTAGTTTCCTTTCTCCAACATACTAAGTAGTGTCCTGCATCCTCCATATGTTGTATTTATATGCATATTATGCCTAGGTATTTCCTTCCCTCCTTGGGAATTTTCACAGCTTTATAGATCCCTAATTTTCAGGGGCTTCTAGTGGTCAAATCCCTCATTTTCCACTTGTAAAAATCATCCCCGAGGCAACTCAAATTTGTTCCCCACTCATGGAGTCATGGTCAACTGTTTTCAACTTGGCTATTCCATTGTCTTCCAACATTTATTTTATAAACAAGTTTGTCTTTTACATGTGTCACAATAAAAAATTTAGTTGGGAAAATCAAATCCTTGCCCAAAAATCATAAATAATTAATTACAATACTCAAATTCCAAATTAAGATTTTCCATAAATGGTAAATAATTTTGAAATTCAAATTTTCCAAAAACGGAAATTTATTCCCAAGTACACATAGAATTTAATAATTAATTTTTGGGGGGATATTACATAATACATAAAGCAGATCCTGAGGAAAAACTATGGTAAATAAGAAGAGTTACATCATTAAACAATAAAAAAATAAATTGTATATCAATTCAATCTCCAGTGATAAGCTACATGAATACATTAGGAGTAAGAGGAATCAACATTTTATCTTGAATAAAAGAAAAAGTTGTGAATTATGATGGTAGACATTGTTTAAAATTTTCTTTGTAGATTATTTCCAGGTTAGTAATTGGTATTATTTTCACAAAACACAATATAGGAACTGCTTAAATACAAGACATTTATGGGGACAAACATATATGCACAGGCTTGTGTGGGAATAACCATAAGTATAAATGGGATAGTTATTTAGAAACTCCCAGATATTGTATTAAATTACAAGAGTTAAACACTGGATATGGGAACATAAAACTAAATGAATCGAGAAATAGACTAAACAAGTACAATGTTTATGGGTTAAGAAATATAGGACATGTGTCCCTGGAAAAGGACCCTGAGTACCTTTCGCAAAAGGGAATTTTAATTGAAAATGAGGTAGTCATGCACCCCTTCTTTGTACCTGCGAGATGCAGTCACAATTTTATATCAGAGAAAAGTCCTACTTAAAATTTGGCATAAACATGTAAACATAAATGAGAAATGGGATGAGAATTAAAATAAATATAAGGCATCGAAACCACTTATATTTTTATGGATGCAACAATTTGCTTTGAGTGGATAAAGCGCTCGACCTAGTAACCAAACCTCTATGGAAGACATCGAAGTGCATAGGGAGAGGGTGACCTGGAACAACTGATGGGTTCCCTTGCACATTCATGAGAGACCCATCATTAGTTTTAAAATCCACTTACGTTCAAAATAGTAACATATTCTTGAAAATAATTTACTAAAAAGAGACAAAGCACACGACTGATGCAAATGATCGTAAATTACAAAAAAAAATGATATATTCAGGAATATCCCTTTTTCATTTCCACGGGAAGCATGTTATTATATCGGTAATTCATAATAAAATTGATTAGAATGTTTTCAACAAAAATCTCTCGTCGACTTTTAGTACTCACCACTTGTAAATCTCACAGGCTGAGAAATAGATACAACGATCGACTACTATCAAATTCTTTGACTCTTAATCATACCAATACTTTTTACAAAACAAAACTAGAGGTCTAGCATCGAAATCCCTAAACCTAAAAGAGGAAAAATTATGACACTGTGTGTTGTATATTATTATCATTACGAGTTAACCAAATAATATGTGCAGTAATTAAAGTAACGACCAGGATTCAAGCTGTAATGAAAACCTATTTATATAAATGACTCAGGGAAATATTAAAGAAGACACTTTAAGAATAAGAGTGTAAACTGTAAAATCCAACAAGTAGTTAGGCCGCTAACACTAGAGTGCTTTAAAGAGATACACGAGTTGAGGTCAGCTTTGTTTTTTTAAAAGACTTTGGTTAAACTACCAAAAATGTCTAGTATGACCACCAAGACTCGTAAGGGATAGATATTGGTTACCAAAATCTGGTAATCGTTCCTTACAAATAAAGAAAGTGAGTTATTAAAATCTTTAAAAAAAATCATTACCCTTATCAAAGAAATGAGAGGACAATGGTGACTGGCCATAAAGTGGTTATAGACTCATCTACATTGCTTCTTGTTACAATACTGAAACGAGCCTTTCTGGTAATGTTGGATTCCTTACCTGTAAGGATTATTCTGATTGCAGAGATGCATAAAAATGGCTGGCACCAGGGTTCTTACAAAGATTTACACCATTTTTTTTACCATATAATTTTTGTGTGATAGAGCAATGACATAAAAATTGATATGTAAAAACAAGTGACAAATTGAATAGGAAGATTTTACTATAGAGACTTCTCATTCCATCAATGATAAGCCTCGAGTCCCTCAACCAATTTTTCGTATACAGACTCTTAACTCTAAGCCATGTGAAAATCCCGATATAGATCCACGATATTAGTTCGTGGACGGATGGAATATTCCCATATATAGTGAAGTTTAATGAAAATTCTAACACTTACCCTTCCCTTGAAAGTCAACAACCAAATGTCAAGGAACGAACTTAATGAATAAATTTAAGTTTCACCAAAAACTCTACGTTGGTCGATGATGCCACTTACTATAGTTTACATGTCTTAGTGTACATTTATAAGACTCCTTTTAATAACTTATATCCTCGATCTAAGCCCTAAACAAAGTCGCAAGGACTTTTTCTAAAGGTTAGTATATTTGAGTGCTTTTCAAAAGGATATAAGGGTGGACCCCTATTATAAATTTAAAAGAAGTCCTTTATTTGATAGCCAATGCTCATATGGTAGCCATGTTTTAGTGGATAAAAAAGGGAAATTAATAAGTATTTTATAATTATGTAGCTCACCCTTTAAAGAACTTATTTTTTTAGGTATTGTCAAGGGAAGAATTGACAAAGAACATATCCATAATTTTCAGCCTAATAATTTTTATTTTTTTTATGTAAATTTGGGTATGTTACAAAATGCTTATTCATCTTCATTGCTTTTTCCAAACTTAATAGACATAATGTAGAACTATTAAATGTTCCTTCACTATCATCTCCTTTTTTCTTATGTTTTTCAACTCCCTAAATATATTCAAGGAATAATTAGAGGTGATAATATTCCTTTCATCTTAATCCAGGGGATCAAAAAATGCTCAAAAATCAAAGTGTTCAAAATTGCTCAAAAATGGATTCATTGCATAGATCACGTCCTCACGATCCCAACGCAACTTGAATGGGATCAAAAATATTTTGTACGAGGGAGATATCACGTTCTGTCCATTTTCCCAAACAAGCAAAAAAATGTTGATTCTATAGTTCGTACAGTCCACGTGGCAACTGACCATACGAACATATTGCTGATGTGGACTGGTGACATGGCAGACTGAATAAGCAGGTGACATGGCAAAGGTTAATGTGGACCAATTGGTGGTCGACACATGGCATGTTTCGTGGGTGAATGAAAGGGTGCCACGTGGCCCAACTAGGGACCACCACCTAGCCACCCCTTGTTATGGTTTAAAAGTTTGTTTGGAGTCTATAGGGGTCGAACCCGGGACCTCTGGCAAGGGAAGATTCTTTGCGTAAGCTGGGAAACCAACCCTCCTACATGTGAGTCTTAACTATTATAGCTTTAAACTACTATTTAAGTTTGATTTAAATATTGGTTTGTGCGGAAAAGGGTGGGGGTTTAGCCCCAGCCCGTGGTCACACCATACAAGTATTTCCATATGACCAGCAATGTGGGATCCAATGGATAAGCCGACGGGCACAGGAAGATGACCTAGCCCTTGGCCACATACCCCTCCACGCGACCATAACCTCCACCAGGAAAGCTACTAGCCCCTAACGGTGCGACAAATGTACCCAATTTGCGGAACGACGTGTTGTGATGGGTTTTGGCACAAAAAACACACAGAGGCCAATTTAGTCACATAGTGGGTGTGTTTTGGCGAGTAGAGACAACAATTTATTGGGGAAAACTTCCAGGAAATGTATTTTCTCCTTTTTCTTTCCAAACCAGGTGCAGAAAGAGCCCAACTAGGGGTTTTTGGACATTATGGAGTCATTGAAGCCATCTATTTTTCATTCTGAGTATTATAAAGCACTACTTTTAACACTTTGAGCATATAATGAAAATGATCCATGGGAAGCTAGACTAGGAGATGTAGCCCAAGAGACAGGTGAACTCCTTTATCATTTTGTTGTGTTATGTGTTTATTATGATGTCTGTTTATGATTGTTTATGCTATTAATTTTAAGTAAAAACAAATTAAGTTTATGTGTTGACAACTTTATCCAATTTCCTAAGACACATACATATTCCACTTGCAAATTTGTATACACAAACATTTTTCATTTTCAGATCAAGTTAGTATCAGGGAAAAGGTTTTTGAAGGTTTGATTGTTTGCAAGTGTTTTGTTTTCTAATGCTTACAATGTTGAATCTCACAAGAGGAGAAGGGACAATTGTAGAGCCAAGTTCTCAACTTTCAAGAAGGAGAACCATACATTCACCTCAAGCTTCATGGGGGCATTCACCAAGTATAGCTCATGAGGAGAGTCATGAAATTCCTACTTCAGAAGATGAAACTTTCAGAAAATCCTTTTATGATTTGACAAAAATGGTGAAAATTTTATTTGAAGAAAGGAATGCAAGGTTTCAAGGTGAAAGCTCAAATCCTCCAAGAGGTAATGAAGATAGTGGTGATAAGACTCCAAAATGGAATGGAGGGAATGGTGATACTCCACCTCCTTCAACTCCATCTTCCACTTCTTCTACCATTCACAACCACCTCTGAATTCTCCAAAAGAACATGGTAAAATTCCTCCAAAAACTCCTTTTCTTAAACTTGATATTAAGTTTGAATTTCCTATGTACAATGGAGAGGTAAATGCTGAGAAGTTGGATAATTGGATTTGTCAAATTGAAGTGTATTGTAGGATACAAAGAATCCAAGATGATGAAATGAAAATTCATCTTGCTTCTCTTAGATTGGAAAGTGTAGCACTCATTTGGTGGGAAGTCAAAACTCAAGAGGACATGAAGAAACATGGTAAAGTTTTATCCTCTTGGAATGATTTTATTGTTGCAATTAAAAGGTAATTTTATCCATTAGCATACATGCAGAAAGCTATCATGGATGTAAAATTTCAGACCCCAACCCAGTTTCAGTCTCATTGATTTTTCAGCCAATGTTTAATGCCCAAACCTCAGATTTATGATAGCCAATTAAACTCGGAATAAAAATAAATTTCAAAACTGAAACATGAGGATTATGAACATCATTTTAAAATAGAAACAAAATATATCAGCAACACATAAAAACTCAGAAAATGATACAGTGATTTTTGGTCCAACAACAACCTTGGAAAAACCCACAAGGGGAAAACCAGTGAGAGAGGGAGTTTTTATTATTTGTGAGCTTTAGAGAAATTATGTTACAACATATTCATCTTCAGAAATTTAATGACAAACTTATCTCAATAAGCGTGCTAAGTATTCACACGGGAAATGAGCAAAACTCCTCAAAACTCTTTCCAGAATTTTCTACAACAACATACATGTCCGCTCCTCAATTTCTATGCCTCCAAATGGCTGTATGGATGCCTTGAAATTTGTGCCAACAACAACAACAAATTTCTGGGTGTATTAATGGTTGTATGGCCTCCTAGAAAACTGTGCCACACTTTTAAAAAAACACACACAACAACCCACCTCGATTTATGTGCAATAAAGAGGTTGTACAGACTGTAAAAATTTGTATTGTACGGCCTATGTACAATGGTTGTACCTTCCTAAAAATTTGTGCAAAAAAATGAATCGTACGGACTATGTAAATCCATACTGTATGGCCAGTATTAAATGTTTCCTCCTTCCTCGATTTCTATGCCCACAAAAGGCTGTAAGGACCCCGAAATCCATATTGTACGACCTCTTGTATATGTTGTCCTTGTTGCCTCAATTTTTGTGCTATTTTGCAACCTTGGAATGCATGCCCTAGCTTTGCAAAAATGGCCTCTTCCTGAAGCTCAAAAATCTGCTCTTGCTCTCTCTCAAAAATGTCTCAACAAGCCACAATGGGTGCGTCCTCCTTACCCTAATCGACCTCATGATGGAATCTCAAGGGTCATCTCATCTAACGGTTGAGATTAGATGAGATCAATGGTGGGGATAAAATCACTTTCATTACCCACTTTCCCTAAGTCTCAAAAAGTCACCTTTTAATTTGCATCTCACAAATTAAATGACTAGGGTCCACATTAGGCACTTTCTCACCCCTTAGGCGCCTAGGTGATGAGANAATTCAATCTCCAGTGATAAGCTACATGAATACATTAGGAGTAAGAGGAATCAACATTTTATCTTGAATAAAAGAAAAAGTTGTGAATTATGATGGTAGACATTGTTTAAAATTTTCTTTGTAGATTATTTCCAGGTTAGTAATTGGTATTATTTTCACAAAACACAATATAGGAACTGCTTAAATACAAGACATTTATGGGGACAAACATATATGCACAGGCTTGTGTGGGAATAACCATAAGTATAAATGGGATAGTTATTTAGAAACTCCCAGATATTGTATTAAATTACAAGAGTTAAACACTGGATATGGGAACATAAAACTAAATGAATCGAGAAATAGACTAAACAAGTACAATGTTTATGGGTTAAGAAATATAGGACATGTGTCCCTGGAAAAGGACCCTGAGTACCTTTCGCAAAAGGGAATTTTAATTGAAAATGAGGTAGTCATGCACCCCTTCTTTGTACCTGCGAGATGCAGTCACAATTTTATATCAGAGAAAAGTCCTACTTAAAATTTGGCATAAACATGTAAACATAAATGAGAAATGGGATGAGAATTAAAATAAATATAAGGCATCGAAACCACTTATATTTTTATGGATGCAACAATTTGCTTTGAGTGGATAAAGCGCTCGACCTAGTAACCAAACCTCTATGGAAGACATCGAAGTGCATAGGGAGAGGGTGACCTGGAACAACTGATGGGTTCCCTTGCACATTCATGAGAGACCCATCATTAGTTTTAAAATCCACTTACGTTCAAAATAGTAACATATTCTTGAAAATAATTTACTAAAAAGAGACAAAGCACACGACTGATGCAAATGATCGTAAATTACAAAAAAAAATGATATATTCAGGAATATCCCTTTTTCATTTCCACGGGAAGCATGTTATTATATCGGTAATTCATAATAAAATTGATTAGAATGTTTTCAACAAAAATCTCTCGTCGACTTTTAGTACTCACCACTTGTAAATCTCACAGGCTGAGAAATAGATACAACGATCGACTACTATCAAATTCTTTGACTCTTAATCATACCAATACTTTTTACAAAACAAAACTAGAGGTCTAGCATCGAAATCCCTAAACCTAAAAGAGGAAAAATTATGACACTGTGTGTTGTATATTATTATCATTACGAGTTAACCAAATAATATGTGCAGTAATTAAAGTAACGACCAGGATTCAAGCTGTAATGAAAACCTATTTATATAAATGACTCAGGGAAATATTAAAGAAGACACTTTAAGAATAAGAGTGTAAACTGTAAAATCCAACAAGTAGTTAGGCCGCTAACACTAGAGTGCTTTAAAGAGATACACGAGTTGAGGTCAGCTTTGTTTTTTTAAAAGACTTTGGTTAAACTACCAAAAATGTCTAGTATGACCACCAAGACTCGTAAGGGATAGATATTGGTTACCAAAATCTGGTAATCGTTCCTTACAAATAAAGAAAGTGAGTTATTAAAATCTTTAAAAAAAATCATTACCCTTATCAAAGAAATGAGAGGACAATGGTGACTGGCCATAAAGTGGTTATAGACTCATCTACATTGCTTCTTGTTACAATACTGAAACGAGCCTTTCTGGTAATGTTGGATTCCTTACCTGTAAGGATTATTCTGATTGCAGAGATGCATAAAAATGGCTGGCACCAGGGTTCTTACAAAGATTTACACCATTTTTTTTACCATATAATTTTTGTGTGATAGAGCAATGACATAAAAATTGATATGTAAAAACAAGTGACAAATTGAATAGGAAGATTTTACTATAGAGACTTCTCATTCCATCAATGATAAGCCTCGAGTCCCTCAACCAATTTTTCGTATACAGACTCTTAACTCTAAGCCATGTGAAAATCCCGATATAGATCCACGATATTAGTTCGTGGACGGATGGAATATTCCCATATATAGTGAAGTTTAATGAAAATTCTAACACTTACCCTTCCCTTGAAAGTCAACAACCAAATGTCAAGGAATGAACTTAATGAATAAATTTAAGTTTCACCAAAAACTCTACGTTGGTCGATGATGCCACTTACTATAGTTTACATGTCTTAGTGTACATTTATAAGACTCCTTTTAATAACTTATATCCTCGATCTAAGCCCTAAACAAAGTCGCAAGGACTTTTTCTAAAGGTTAGTATATTTGAGTGCTTTTCAAAAGGATATAAGGGTGGACCCCTATTATAAATTTAAAAGAAGTCCTTTATTTGATAGCCAATGCTCATATGGTAGCCATGTTTTAGTGGATAAAAAAGGGAAATTAATAAGTATTTTATAATTATGTAGCTCACCCTTTAAAGAACTTATTTTTTTAGGTATTGTCAAGGGAAGAATTGACAAAGAACATATCCATAATTTTCAGCCTAATAATTTTTATTTTTTTTATGTAAATTTGGGTATGTTACAAAATGCTTATTCATCTTCATTGCTTTTTCCAAACTTAATAGACATAATGTAGAACTATTAAATGTTCCTTCACTATCATCTCCTTTTTTCTTATGTTTTTCAACTCCCTAAATATATTCAAGGAATAATTAGAGGTGATAATATTCCTTTCATCTTAATCCAGGGGATCAAAAAATGCTCAAAAATCAAAGTGTTCAAAATTGCTCAAAAATGGATTCATTGCATAGATCACGTCCTCACGATCCCAACGCAACTTGAATGGGATCAAAAATATTTTGTACGAGGGAGATATCACGTTCTGTCCATTTTCCCAAACAAGCAAAAAAATGTTGATTCTATAGTTCGTACAGTCCACGTGGCAACTGACCATACGAACATATTGCTGATGTGGACTGGTGACATGGCAGACTGAATAAGCAGGTGACATGGCAAAGGTTAATGTGGACCAATTGGTGGTCGACACATGGCATGTTTCGTGGGTGAATGAAAGGGTGCCACGTGGCCCAACTAGGGACCACCACCTAGCCACCCCTTGTTATGGTTTAAAAGTTTGTTTGGAGTCTATAGGGGTCGAACCCGGGACCTCTGGCAAGGGAAGATTCTTTGCGTAAGCTGGGAAACCAACCCTCCTACATGTGAGTCTTAACTATTATAGCTTTAAACTACTATTTAAGTTTGATTTAAATATTGGTTTGTGCGGAAAAGGGTGGGGGTTTAGCCCCAGCCCGTGGTCACACCATACAAGTATTTCCATATGACCAGCAATGTGGGATCCAATGGATAAGCCGACGGGCACAGGAAGATGACCTAGCCCTTGGCCACATACCCCTCCACGCGACCATAACCTCCACCAGGAAAGCTACTAGCCCCTAACGGTGCGACAAATGTACCCAATTTGCGGAACGACGTGTTGTGATGGGTTTTGGCACAAAAAACACACAGAGGCCAATTTAGTCACATAGTGGGTGTGTTTTGGCGAGTAGAGACAACAATTTATTGGGGAAAACTTCCAGGAAATGTATTTTCTCCTTTTTCTTTCCAAACCAGGTGCAGAAAGAGCCCAACTAGGGGTTTTTGGACATTATGGAGTCATTGAAGCCATCTATTTTTCATTCTGAGTATTATAAAGCACTACTTTTAACACTTTGAGCATATAATGAAAATGATCCATGGGAAGCTAGACTAGGAGATGTAGCCCAAGAGACAGGTGAACTCCTTTATCATTTTGTTGTGTTATGTGTTTATTATGATGTCTGTTTATGATTGTTTATGCTATTAATTTTAAGTAAAAACAAATTAAGTTTATGTGTTGACAACTTTATCCAATTTCCTAAGACACATACATATTCCACTTGCAAATTTGTATACACAAACATTTTTCATTTTCAGATCAAGTTAGTATCAGGGAAAAGGTTTTTGAAGGTTTGATTGTTTGCAAGTGTTTTGTTTTCTAATGCTTACAATGTTGAATCTCACAAGAGGAGAAGGGACAATTGTAGAGCCAAGTTCTCAACTTTCAAGAAGGAGAACCATACATTCACCTCAAGCTTCATGGGGGCATTCACCAAGTATAGCTCATGAGGAGAGTCATGAAATTCCTACTTCAGAAGATGAAACTTTCAGAAAATCCTTTTATGATTTGACAAAAATGGTGAAAATTTTATTTGAAGAAAGGAATGCAAGGTTTCAAGGTGAAAGCTCAAATCCTCCAAGAGGTAATGAAGATAGTGGTGATAAGACTCCAAAATGGAATGGAGGGAATGGTGATACTCCACCTCCTTCAACTCCATCTTCCACTTCTTCTACCATTCACAACCACCTCTGAATTCTCCAAAAGAACATGGTAAAATTCCTCCAAAAACTCCTTTTCTTAAACTTGATATTAAGTTTGAATTTCCTATGTACAATGGAGAGGTAAATGCTGAGAAGTTGGATAATTGGATTTGTCAAATTGAAGTGTATTGTAGGATACAAAGAATCCAAGATGATGAAATGAAAATTCATCTTGCTTCTCTTAGATTGGAAAGTGTAGCACTCATTTGGTGGGAAGTCAAAACTCAAGAGGACATGAAGAAACATGGTAAAGTTTTATCCTCTTGGAATGATTTTATTGTTGCAATTAAAAGGTAATTTTATCCATTAGCATACATGCAGAAAGCTATCATGGATGTAAAATTTCAGACCCCAACCCAGTTTCAGTCTCATTGATTTTTCAGCCAATGTTTAATGCCCAAACCTCAGATTTATGATAGCCAATTAAACTCGGAATAAAAATAAATTTCAAAACTGAAACATGAGGATTATGAACATCATTTTAAAATAGAAACAAAATATATCAGCAACACATAAAAACTCAGAAAATGATACAGTGATTTTTGGTCCAACAACAACCTTGGAAAAACCCACAAGGGGAAAACCAGTGAGAGAGGGAGTTTTTATTATTTGTGAGCTTTAGAGAAATTATGTTACAACATATTCATCTTCAGAAATTTAATGACAAACTTATCTCAATAAGCGTGCTAAGTATTCACACGGGAAATGAGCAAAACTCCTCAAAACTCTTTCCAGAATTTTCTACAACAACATACATGTCCGCTCCTCAATTTCTATGCCTCCAAATGGCTGTATGGATGCCTTGAAATTTGTGCCAACAACAACAACAAATTTCTGGGTGTATTAATGGTTGTATGGCCTCCTAGAAAACTGTGCCACACTTTTAAAAAAACACACACAACAACCCACCTCGATTTATGTGCAATAAAGAGGTTGTACAGACTGTAAAAATTTGTATTGTACGGCCTATGTACAATGGTTGTACCTTCCTAAAAATTTGTGCAAAAAAATGAATCGTACGGACTATGTAAATCCATACTGTATGGCCAGTATTAAATGTTTCCTCCTTCCTCGATTTCTATGCCCACAAAAGGCTGTAAGGACCCCGAAATCCATATTGTACGACCTCTTGTATATGTTGTCCTTGTTGCCTCAATTTTTGTGCTATTTTGCAACCTTGGAATGCATGCCCTAGCTTTGCAAAAATGGCCTCTTCCTGAAGCTCAAAAATCTGCTCTTGCTCTCTCTCAAAAATGTCTCAACAAGCCACAATGGGTGCGTCCTCCTTACCCTAATCGACCTCATGATGGAATCTCAAGGGTCATCTCATCTAACGGTTGAGATTAGATGAGATCAATGGTGGGGATAAAATCACTTTCATTACCCACTTTCCCTAAGTCTCAAAAAGTCACCTTTTAATTTGCATCTCACAAATTAAATGACTAGGGTCCACATTAGGCACTTTCTCACCCCTTAGGCGCCTAGGTGATGAGAAACACTTTCCTAGGTACTTTTTAATTTAATTTTAACACTCCCTCTTACCGAGGAAATTGTTAATCACCACTCCAAGCTTGTCCCTGAAAAATACAAACTTGCCTCTGCCCAATGCTTTCGTGAGTATGTCTGCAACCTGCTCCTCTGTAGATATGTATTGAAGCTCTACAACTCCTCTTTGAACATAGTCACGGATGAAGTGATAATGAATCTCAATATGCTTATACCTGTCATGAAAAACTGTATTCTCCGAGAGTTTAATGCAACTCTGATTATCACAATAAATCAAGGTAGGCCTCAACTGCACACCAAACAATCCCACCAGCAACTTACCAATCCAAAGGGCCTCACAATTGGCCTAATTGGCCGCCATATACTCAACCTCTGCAAAACTCAAAGCCACTGACTTTTGATTCCGAGTGAACCAAGACACAACTGCTGAGCCCAATCCGAAATAACACCCCAAAGTACTCTTCTTGTCACTGACACATCCTGCCTAATTTGAATCTGTATAGCCAACCATATGAACTCCATCTCCTCTCTAATAGTCCAGACCATAATCTATCATACCACATAGATACCTGAGCACATGTTTTACTGTCACCCAATGCACTCTCCTAGGCTCCACCATGAACTAACTGAGAGTGTTGACAACATAACAAATATCTAGCCTGGTATTGACCAAATACATCAATGACCTGATCAACTGGTGATATAAAGTGGAATCCACCAACTGTGACTCAGAAACATGAAGCTTCTTCCAGTTGGTAATAATAGGAGTGGTCATGGGCCTACTTTCCTCCATCTAAAATCTCCTCAGAATGTCACACACATACTTCCCCTGTCCCAGGAAGATGTGTCCAGGCTCCTTCCAAACCTCCAATCCCAAAAAATAGTGCATTAGTCTGATATCAGTCATCTCAAACTCTGAATTAAGGCTCTCCTTGTAGCTGTCGATGAGTCTCTCTGCCCCTGTAATGAAAATATCATCCACATATAGCAAGAGAATGAGATAATCCTCTCCAACCACAATGTAGTATAGGTTGGGATCTGCCTCACTCTTCTCAAATCCCAATTGTTGCAAATAGGCATAAATCCTCGAATACCAAGCTCTGGGAGCTTGTTTCAGCCCATACAATGCCTTCTTCAGTCTACACACATGAGACTCTCTCCCATGCACCTNATTTAGTTTAGGAGAAATAAATAATAATAATAATAGTTAAAGGTCTTTAATTAATAATAACTAGGTAGGTAGGACCCCTTGTGACTCCCATCTTTTCTTATTTTCAAATTATAAAATATAACAAAAATGGATAATCATTTCAATACATGGCACCCTTGTAACTCCCTTAGATACCTTCGAAATTGAATATTAAAATATCATAAATAATTTAAATCATATCCAAAAATATATAATATCCACATAATACACATTGTCCAAAACAGAGCTTGTTGTCCAAACTTTTTGCATACCATTAGCACTGTCTTTATCAACTCAAATCATAAAAACACATAAACTAAAAGCCATACTTGCCACTCTAAGAGGAAAATTTTCTTTTATCACTCTTGTCCACCATTGATTTCCTGGAAGTATCCTGTGGTTGATTTGAACCTTGAGGTTGAATTTCACTGATTACATGGGAACAATAATCCTTCAAATGCATGTGGGAGGAAAAGGATTTTGAGGAGTCATTTGAGGGAGAGGAAGGGGAGGCATCAACTTTTCCTTTATCTTGCACATGGGGGACATCAAGTTTTAGTGTTTTAATAGCATGTGAGTATTGGACAAGTGAATCAACAGGGGAAATCTGAACATTAGGATTGATAGGTAGTGGAGGAGGTAATGAAAAATTGGGCTAGCAACGATGGTGAGAGACAATCGGGTTGACAATCTCTTGTCATCCGTCATTTTCAGGGACTTCTGGTTGCAAGGACACATGAGGAGGAACAGTAATGCCAGGGATGTTTTGAGGCTAGAAGGAGGGTCTCTCTGGTTGAGGTTATATTATTCCTTTCCTGATATAGTTAAAGAACCCAACTTGGAATAGTTGGTTCAATTCATGGGGATCAACATCGAAATGAATGGAAAATCTAGGCCTTCTAGGCCCTCTGTTCCAGTTTCCTCGACCTCTATTATTTCTGCCATGGATGCCCCTACTGAAGAAACTCATCCTATAGTAGAAATTCGTCGGTAACGAAGCCCTTAATAAACCATACATGACATTCTGCTTGCATGAATCAAAAAGTTGGCTTAGGAATTGACACAAGATACATGCAAATCCATCCATAATAAACCATTTAATAATCACCAAGTGAGAAGGAAGTAATAGGGTTCATGGGACCTATGGAGGGAGTGTAATGAGAGAAAGGTGGTATAATGAGAGGGGATAAATACATGAATACTGCTCAACAATTAATTAATAATTTAATTGTGTTTAATAAAATACCAAAATATCAGTTGCCAACCTTTGTTGTGTTATCTCTTTTGTCGCTATTACACAAACCTTTTTAATCTATTTTACAGAACAAGGATGTCATAAATGAAATTGGGATTATGAGGGGAATATAATGAGCGAAAAGCAATAGCATGACAGGGACATAATATGGATATTTTTCATATAAAAATAAATCAAAACAAACAATCAAACATATCTTTGTTCAGACCTCCACATTTCAACAATATTCACTTTTAAAAAACACAACTTAACTATTATTTCCTTTACAGATTGCTTGTTGGCTTCCAAACAATAATTCATGTGGCGAGAAATACTAAATTACAACAACCTTTGAATCTATATAATATTTATATAGCAGTCCTAACAACAACATTACAATCGATATGATGAACCACAATAACCCTTTGAGCCACAACCATTCATACTCCAATGCTATTTTTTTTTTTCTTTTTAAAACCAATAGAATACGCACAGTGATTCCAGCCATTCATATCCAATATTTCTCCTTTAAAATCAATAAGAATATGCACATTATTTACCACCATTTTTCCATTATTCAAACACTATTCGACACAATCAAAATGGGCATTAAAACTCTTAATCAAGCCCCAATACATTCACACACAGGCCTCTTTTAAATATAATCAACATAAGGATTGATTCAAATAACATTCGAATCAAATAACATGCAACTCTTGAGCCCAATCTTCACACAAATCAACATGTACAAACTTCTTTTAAAATTGCTCAACGAGGAACATAACCAAATCGTGCCCAATCAACCAAGCACACACAATGCCTATTTATCATTGACTAGATTAAAATGATATCAAGATCATATTTAGGGTTTAAACACACAAAATGGAGAGTAAGAACAGATGGCTCAATCAAAGGAATAAGTCTCCAAAAAAGGCAGATAACTCGTGCCTTTCAAAATTTAACATAGACATATAACAAGTAACCATAATCTCGACTGTGAGGGTTACCCAAATGATATTCAACCACGTCCAACAGGGAACAAAAAGAAGTGAAGGGGGAGGATCAAAGGAAGCCTTCTTACTCGAAAAGGTATTCTAGTTCTTATCTTGGCGTTTAGACCCAATTCCTTAGATTCTGTCTACCTTTGGTAAAGGGGTCTTTACCCTAGGGTACTCCACTATATAATTTAAACCATGGTTTCATGGTCACACAGGTTGTTTGTATTTTACCTTCAATTCAATATATAGGATTTTTTTGTAAATTATTTACAAATGGATACACAGGTTGTTGAAACCAATTTGAACAAGATTTAGTTAATGTGAAACTATTGTAGCATACAATTGTATACTATTAAATCATTGTTGATCTGCAGCGATAAACATAAGGAATATGTAATTTTTATAGAAGAGGATTGTTACTAGTTCTATCTATTTTGAATAATATTTGTACAGAACCTGGAATTGTAACTTTGCATATATATATCTATATTCAACTCATTGGTTGTTACTAACATAGCAAGAGCCCTATTTTTCGTCAAGCTTGAATACACACACACACACACACACAGTTATCTGATGTAGAAAACATAACCTTACTTAATGGTTACTAGAAACCTATAGTAGTTCTACTATTTCTACTAAGTGAGCACATATAACAAATATAAATAATTATCACATAAACCATCTCATTCCTGACATCTAATAATCAACATAATATTTAACAAGAAAGAAAGTAAAGGTACATATCTGAATTTGATGTTGGGACACAAATGGAACAACCAAGTTCCACCAAACCGTAGAAAAAAACAACCAAGTTTACTTGCTTTGTTCACCCCCTAGCCTGACCATGAATCCATAAGGGCGAATTGAAATGATCCTCCTTTGCTACAACTTTTTTCCACAGATAAAAAATTCCCTTTCCTCACACTAAACAGTGTTCATAACAACAGGTAGTTTCCTTTCTCCAACATACTAAGCAGTGTCTCGCCTCCTCCATATGTTGTATTTATATGCATCTTGTGCCTAGGTCTTTCCTTCCCTCCTTGGGAATTTTTGCAACTTTACAGATCCCTGATTTTCAGGGGCTTCTAGTGGTCAAATCCCTCATTTTCCACTTGTAAAAATCATCCCTGAGGCAACTCAAATTTGTTCCCCACTCATGGAGTCATGGTCAATTGTTTTCAACTTGGCTATTCCATTGTCTTCCAACATTTATTTTATAAACAATTTTGTCATTTACATGTGTCACAATCAAAAAGTTAGTTGGGAAAATCAAATCCTTGCCCAACAATCATAAATAATTAATTACAATACTCAAATTCCAAATTTGGATTTTCCATAAATGGCAAATAATTTCGAAATTCAAATTTGCCAAAAACAGAAAATTATTCCCAAGTACACATAGAATTTAATAATTAATTATTTTTGCGGATATTATAGAATACATAAAGAATATCCCAAGGAAAAAATTTGGTAAATAATAAGAGTTACATCATTAAACAATAAAAAAATAAACTGTATATCAATTCAATCTCCAGTGATAAGCTACATGAATACATTAGGAGTAAGAGGAATCAACATTTTATCTTGAATAAAAGAAAAAGTTGTGAATTATGATGGTAGACATTGTTTAAAATTTGCTTTGTAGATTATTTCCAGGTTAGTAATTGGTATTATTTTCACAAAACAAAATATAGGAACTACTTAAATACAAGACATTTATGGGGACAAACATATGTGCATAAGCTTGTGTGGGAATAACCATAAGTATAAATGGGATAGTTATTTAGAAACTCCCAGATATTGTATTAACTTGCAAGAGTTAAACACTGGATATGGGAACATAAAACTAAATGAATCGAGAAATAGAATAAACAAGTACAATGTTTACGGGTTAAGAAATATAGGACATGTGTCCCTGGAAAAGGACCCTGAGTACCTTTCGCAAAAGGGAATTTTAATTGAAAATGAGGTAGCGATGCACCCTTTCTTTGCACCTGCGAGATGCAATCACAATTTTATATCAGAGAAAAGTCTTACTTAAAATTTGGCGTAAACATGTAAACATAAATGAGAAATGGGACGAGAATTAAAATAAATATAAGGCATCGAAACCACTTATCTTTTTATGGATGCAACAATTTTCTTTGAGTGGATAAAGTGCTCGACCTAGTAACCAAACCTCTATGGAAGACGTCGAAGTGCGTAGGGAGAGGGTGACCTGGAAAAACTGATGGGTTCCCTTGCACATTCATGAGAGACCCATCATTAGTTTTAAAATCTACTTACGTTCAAAATAGTAACATATTCTTGAAAATAATTTACTAAAAAGAGACAAAGCACATGACTGATGCAAATGATCGTAAATGACAAAAAAAATGATATATACAGGAATATCCCGTTTGCATTTCCACAGGAAGCATGTTATTGTATCGGTAATTCATAATAAAACTGATTAGAATGTTTTCAACAAAAATCTCTCGTCGACTTTTAGTTCTCACCACTTGTAAATCTCACGGGCTGAGAAATAGATACAACGATCGGCTACTATCAAAGTCTTTGACTCTTAAGCATACCAATATTCTTTAAAAAACAAAACTAGAGGTCTAGCATCAAAATCTGTAAACCTAAAAGAGGAAAAATTATGACACTGTGTGTTGTATATTATTATCATTATGAGTTAACCAAATAATATGTGTAGTAATTAAAGTAACAACCAAGATTCAGACTGTAATGAAAAACTATTTATATAAATGACTCAGGGAAATATTAAATAAGACACTCTAAGAATAAGAGTGTAAATTGTAAAATCCAGCAAGTAGTTAGGCCGCTAACACTAGAGTGCTTTAAAGAGATACACGAGTTGAGGTCAGCTTTGTTTTTTTAAAAGACTTCGGTTAAACTACCGAAGATGTCTAGTTTGACCACCAAGACTCGTAAGGGATAGATATTGGTTACCAAAATCTGGTAATCGTTCCTTACAAATAAAAAAAGTGAGTTATTAAAATCTTTAAAAAAAATCGTTACCCTTATCAAAGAAATGAGAGGACAATGGTGACTGTCCATAAAGTGGTTATAGACTCATCTACATTGCTTCTTGTTATAATACCGAAACGAGCCTTTCTAGTAATGTTGGATTCCTTACCTGTAAGGATTATTCCGAATGCAGAAATGCATAAAAATGGCTAGCACCAGGGTTCTTACAAAGATTTCCACCATTTTTTTTACCATATAATTTTCGTGTGACAGAGCAATGACATAAAAATCAATCTGTAAAAACAAGTGAAAAATTGAATAGGGAGAGTTTACTACAGGGACTTATCGTTCCATCGATGATAGGTCTCAAGTCCCTCAACCAATTTTTTGTATACAGACTCTCAACTCTAAGCCATGTGAAAATCCCGATATAGATCCACGATATTGGTTCATGGACGGATGGAATATTCCCATACATACTGAAGTTTAATGAAAATTCTAACACTTACCCTTCCCTTGAAAATCAATGACCAAATGTCAAGGAACGAACTTAATGAATAAATTTAAGTTTCAACAAAAACTCTACATTGGTCGATGATGCCACTTACTATAGTTTACATGTCTTAGTGTACATTTATAAGACTCCTTTTAATAAATTTTATCCTCAATCTAAACCCTAAACAAATTCGCAAGGATTCTTTCCAAAGGTTAGTATATTTGAGTGTTTTTCAAAAGGATATAAGGGTGGACCCCTATTATAAATTTAAAAGAAGTCCTTTATTTGATAGCCAATGCTCATATGGTAGCCATATTTTAGTGGATAAAAAAGGGACATTAATAAGTATTTTATAATTATGTAGCTCACCCTTTAAAGAAATTATTTGTTTAGTTATTTTCAAGGGAAGAATTGACGAAGAACATATCCATAATTTTTAGCCTAACAATTTTTTTTTTATGTAAATTTGGGTATGTTACAAAATGCTTATTCATCTTCATTGCTTTTTCCAAACTTAATAGACATAATGTAGAAATCTTAAATGTTCCTTCACTATAATCTCCTTTTTTCTTATGTTTTTCAACTCCCTAAATAGATTCAAGGAATAATTAGAGGTGAGAATATTCCTTTCATCTTGATCCAGGGGAACAAAAAATGCTCAAAAATCAAAGTGTTCAAAATTTCTCAGAAGTTGATTCATTGCATAGATCATGTCCTCACGATCCCAACACAACTTGAATGGGCTCAAAAAGATTTTGTACGAGGGAGATATCACATTCTGTCCATTTTCCCAAACAAGCAAAACAATGTTGATTCTATAGTTCGTACAGGACACGTGGCAGCTGACCATACGAACGTATCGCTGACGTGGAATGGTGATGTGGTAGACTGAATAAGCAGGTGACATGGAAAAGGTTGACGTGGACCAATTGGTGGTCAGCACATGGCATGTTTCGTGGATGAATGAAAGAGTGCCACGTGGCCCAACTAGGGGCCACCACCTAGCACCCCCTTGTTATGGTTTAAAAGTTTGTTTGGAGTCTATAGGGCTCGAACCCGGGACCTCTGGCAAGGGAAGATTCTTCGCATAAGCTGGGAAACCAACCCTCCTACATGTTAGTCTTAACTATTATAGCTTTAAACTACTATTTAAGTTTGATTTAAATATTGGTTCATGCAAAAAAGGGTGGGGGCTTAGCCCCAGCCTGTGGTCACACCATACAAGTATTTCCATACAACCAACAACGTGGGATCCAATGGATAAGCTGACGGGCACAGGCAGATGACCTAGCCCTTGGCCACATACCCCTCCATGCGACCATAACATCCACCAGGAAAGGTGCTAGCCCCTAACGATGCGACAAATCTGCCCAATTTGCAGAACGACGCGTTGTGTTGGGTTTTGGCATGAAAAACACACAGAGGCCAATTTAGTCACATAGTGGGTGTGTTTTGGTGAGCAGAGACAACAAGTTGTTGGGGAAAACTTCCAGGAAATGTATTTTCTCCATTTTCTGGCCAAACCAGGTGCAGAAAGAGCCCAACTAGGGGTTTTTGGACATTATGGAGTCATTGAAGCCATCTATTTTTCATTTTGAGTATTGTAAACCACTAATTTTAACACTTTGAGCATATAATGAAAATGATCCATGGGAAGCTGGACTAGGAGATGTAGCCCAAGAGACAGGTGAACTCCTTTATCATTTTGTTGTGTTATGTGTTTATTATGATGTCTGTTTATGATTGTTTATGATGTTAATTTTAAGTAAAAACACATTAAGTTTATGTGCTTGCAAATTTATCCAATTTCCTAAGACACATACATATTCCACTTGCAAATTTGTATACACAAACATTTTTCATTTTCAGATCAAGTTAGTATCAGAGAAAAGGTTTTTGAAGGTTTGATTGTTTGCAAGTGTTTTGTTTTCTGATGCTTACAATGTTGAATCTCACAAGAGGAGAAGGAAAAAATGTAGAGCCAAGTTCTCAACTTTCAAGAAGGAGAACCATGCATTCACCTCAAGCTTCACTGGGGCATTCACCAAGTATAGCTCATGAGGAGAGTCATGAAATTCCTACTTCAGAAGATGAAACTTTCAGAAAATCCTTTCAAGATATGACAAAAATGGTGAAAATTTTATTTGAAGAAAGGAATGCAAGGTTTCAAGGTGAAAGCTCAAATCCTCCAAGAGGTAATGAAGATAGTGGTGAAAAGACTCCAAAATGGAATGGAGGGAATGGTGATACTCCACCTCCTTCAACTCCATCTTCCACTTCTTCTACCATTTCACAACCACCTCTGAATTCTCCAAAAGAACATGGTAAAATTCCTCCAAAAACTCCTTTTCTTAAGCTTGATATTAAGTTTGAATTTCCTATGTACAATGGAGAGGTAAATGCTGAGAAATTGGATAATTGGATTTTTCAAATTGAAGTGTATTGTAGGATACAAAGAATCCAATATGATGAAACAAAGATTCATCTTGCTTCTCTTAGATTGGAAGGTGTAGCACTCATCTGGTGGGAAGCCAAAACTCAAGAGGACATGAAGAAACATGGTAAAGTTTTATCCTCTTGGAATGATTTTATTGTTGCAATTAAAAGGAAATTTTATCCATTAGCATACATGCAGAAAGCTATCATGGATGTAAAATTTCAGACCCCAACCTAGTTTCAGTCTCGCTGATTTTTCAGCCAATGTTTAATGCCCAAACCTCAGATTTATGACAACCAATTAAACTCGGCATAAAAATAAATTTCAAAACTAAAACATGAGGATTAGGAACATCGTTTTAATGTAGAAATAAAATATATCAGCAACACATAAAAACTCAGAAAATGATACAGTAATTTTTGGTCTAACAACAACCCTGGAAAAACCCACAAGGGGAAAACCAATGAGAGAGGGATTTTTTATTATTTGTGAGCTTCAGAGAAATTCTGTTACAACATATTCATCTTCTGAAATTTAATGACAAACTTATCTCGATAATCGTGCCAAGTATTCACACGGGAAATGAGAAAAAATCCTCAAAACTCTTTCCAGAATTTTCTGCAATAACATACATGTCTTCTCCTCAATTTCTATGCCTCCAAATGGCTGTACGGATGCCTCCAAATTCGTGCCAACAACAAAAACAAATTTTTGGGTGTATTAATGGTTATACAACCTCCTAGAAAACCGTGCCACACTTTTCAAAAAACACACACAATAACCCACCTCAATTTCTGTGCAATAAAGAGGTTGTACGAACTGTAAAAATCTGTACTGTATGGCCTATGTACAGTGGTTGTACCTTCCTCAAAATTTGTGCCAAAAACTGAATCGTACGGACTACGTAAATCCATATTGTATGGCCAGTATTAAATGTTGCCTCCTTCCTTGATTTCTATGCCCACAAAAGGTTGTACAGACCTCGAAATCCATATTGTACGACCTATTGTATATGTTGTCCTTGCTGCCTCATTTTTTGTGCTATTTTGTAGCCTTGGAATGTGTGCCCTAGCTCTGCAAAAATGGCCTCTTCCTCCATCTCGAAAATCTGCTCTTGCTCTCTCTCAAAAATGTCTCAACAAGCCATAATGGGTGTGCCCTCCTTACCCTAATCAACCTCATGAGGGAATCTCAAGGGTCATCTCATCTAACAGTTGATATTAGACGAGATCAATGGTGGGGATAAAATCATTTTACTTACCCACTTTGCCTAAGTCTCAAAAAGTCACTTTTTAATTTGCATCTCACAAATTAAATGACTAGGGTCCACATTAGGCACTTTTTCATCCCTTAGGCAGCTAGGTGATGAGAAACACTTTCCTAAGTACTTTTTAATTTAATTTTAACACTCCCTCTTACCGAGGAAAGTGTTAATCACCACTCCAAGCTTGTCCCTAAAAAATACAAACTTGCCTCTACCTAATGATTTGGTGAGTATGTCTGCAACCTGCTCCCTTGTAGATATGTATTGTAGCTCCACAGCTCCTCTTTGAACATAGTCACGGATGAAGTGATAACGAATCTCAATATGCTTAGACCTGTCATAAAAAACTGTATTCTCCGAGAGTTTAATGAAACTCTAATTATCACAGAAATTCAAGGTAGGCCTCAACTGCACACCGAGCAATCCCACCAGCAGCTTGCGAAGCCAAAGGTCCTCACAATTGGCCTAACTGGCCTCCATATACTCAGCCTCTGCAGAACTCAAAGCCACTGACTTTTGATTTCGGGTGAACCAAGACACAACTGTTGAGCCCAATCCGAAACAACACCTTGAAGTACTCTTCTTGTCACTGACACATCCTGCACAATCTGAATCTGTATAGCCAACCAGATGAACTCCATCTCCTCTCTAATAGTCTAGACCATAATCTATCGTACCACATAGAGACTTGAGCACATGTTTTGCTACCACCTAGTGCACTCTCCTAGGTTCCACCGTGAACTGACTGAGAGTGTTGACAGCAAAACAAATATCTAGCCGGGTATTGACCAAATACATCAATGACCCGATCAATTGGCGATATAAAGTGGAATCCACCAACTGTGACTCAAAATCATGAAGCTTATTCCAGTTGGTAATCATAGGAGTGGTCATGGGCCTACTATCCTCCATCTGAAATCTCCTCAGAATGTCACACACATACTTTCCCTATCCCAGGAAGATGTGTCCAGGCTCCTGCCAAACCTCCAATCCCAAAAAATAGTGCATCAGTCTGATATCAGTCATATCGAACTCTGAAGTAAGGCTCTCCTTGCAGCTATCAATGAATCTCTATGCCCCTGTAATGAAAATATCATCCACATATAGCAAGAGAATGAGATGATCCTCTCCAACCATAATGTAGTATAGGTTGGGATCCGCCTCACTCTTCTCAAAGCCCAACTATTGCAAATAGGCATCAATCCTTGAATACCAAGCTCTGGGAGCTTTTTTCATCCCATACAATGCCTTCTTCAGTCTACACACATGAGACTCTCTCCCATGCACCTCAAAGCCCACTGGACGCTCTATATACACCTCCTCGTGTATAAGACCATTCAGAAATGCGGTCTTCACATCCATCTCGTGTATCTACCAACCCATCTCTGCTACAATGGAAATCACCAACCTGATCGAGGTATATTTAGAAACCGACGCAAAGGTATCATCAGAGTCGACTCCCTCAACCTGTGAAAACCCTCAAGACACAAAGTGAGATTTTTACTTCTCAATGCTTTCATATACATCATGCTTAAGTTTATAGAACCACCTGGAAGTCACCACTGACTTCCCCTCAGGTATAGGAACAAATTCCCAGACATCATTCTTCATGATGGAATTGTACTCTTCCATCATGGCATCTCTCCAAACCTGTCTACTAGTAGCCTCCTCAAAAGTGGAAGGCTCGGACTCCTAAATACTTCTCACCATTAACATGAAGCTACAAAACCTCTTGGGAGGTTTACTCTCCCTCACTGCCTATCTAGGATTCCCCACTGAACCATGTGCCTCCCTCAAAGTATCCTTAAGCCACTTGGGCTCCCTCCACTCTAAAGTAGTGGCCTGTGGAGGGGAGTCTCCCTACTCAACCCTATCACCTAAAGATCATGATCCTGAAGTAGACTCTGGAGTACCCGATCCTGAATCCTTGGACCAGTAGCCTGCAAACCTGAACCCTGTGGCCCTATCACCTATGAACCTGTCGTCACTAAAACTGGTGGCCTTGAACTCTTTGTAACTGTAGTCTTCTACAGACTCACCTGTATGTGAGGTGAAGACTTCTCACCCCTCTCTGTCCCTCTAGACTTCCTAAAGGATCCATACTCCTCAAATCACACATCTCTCCTCAATACAATATTCCTCAAGGAAGGAAGCTATATACAAAAATCTGTTAAGTACCAATATCAAATCTGAAGATATAATCAACACAATTATTGAATACACAATAGATCCACNTGCTAACTTGGCATTGGCCAAGTGGCTTCCACGTGTCACTTAGATTCGTGACTTGCATGTACCTGAAATGTCAATTTCATCTTGACACTTGTCATCATCTGATTGTGCCACATGTTCTTGCTGACGTAGATCTCATGTCGCGACACATATCCTCCTCCTAGATCTAACGACTTTGATCAGTTCTAGATCAATTCCCAAGTGAGATTCTCCAAAAGTCTAACACAATCTAATGGTCCATATTTGACACAAAGACTAACATGATCCAATGATTGTCGATATTTCAGTTATTTCAGGATTAGTGGGGATGACATGATTGGTTGCGAGCAGGAGGACGTGGAGACAATTGATCAATAGGGGATGTCATGAGTGGATTTGTGTTATGTGGAGGTGAGTGGAGGTGACGTGGTGACCTGATTTAATTTAAGCACATGATTTTGAAATTTGTCAAGGGTGGTTTGGGTCCACACCACTCCAACCCCCACAATCCCCCACAAGATGCCATGTACCCTTCCAACAATACCATGGTATCAATTATGGGACCACTCTGGAAAATTAACGTTTGAGCAGTTTACGTCCCCGCATTAAAGTGTGGTCATCGATCGTGTCCCAATCTGTGATCCGGGTTATATTCCCTTCTTACCTGCTACAAGGATCAACGATTCTTTTTTATTTGAGATTAACAGTCCACAATTACTTCAAGATTTCGGGCTTTGGGCCTTTTCAATGCATAGTTGTTACAATCCTCCGGAGTGTCGTATTTTCGAATTGAGAGATCTGCATCCACGTGTCCTCATTGATGGACTGTCCATATTCACTTCAGGAGTTCGGGCTTTGAGAGTTCATGAATGTTGTGCTTGGAAATCTCTCGAAGTCCTAAGTCTCCGAAGTGAAAGATCCACCTCCACGTGTCTTCGTTGATGGATAGTCCAGGTTCACTTAGGGACTTCGGGTGTTCGGGCTTTGGGAGTTTATGAATGTTGTGTTTGGAAATCTTCTGGAGTAGTATGGACCCGGTTGACGTGGCAAGATCTCAAGACTCTGTCTAGTCTTTAATCTTTGTGTGACTTCGACACTCCGAATGCACAAAAACCATCGATCTGGGTGGCTTGCTAGATCTTCATCGTTGCAATTTTAATCTGTCTGATCCTACCATTTGAGCTCGAAATGGATTGTTCTAAATGTTTCATTTTCTCATGGTTTTTTCCTATTAATACAACATACTCAGCTGACCTAATGTAAGCTTAATTAAAGGCAAACAAGATGACAGGAAATTCGAACCAAATCACAATATGTGTTTATCCTTCAAGAAAAACAGAAAAAACTATGCACAAAGAATCAGTCAAGCAAGCCAACAAAGAAAACCAAGTTATTGAACATATGGGGAACCTAATTTATCAACCAGAAGAGGAAAATTTTTACGAAGGCATAGGGAAATGAGAGAGGAGAGGCAGGGGTGCAAACCTAGGTTACAACATTGACGTCTGATTCGAACCTACTTTAAAAGAGGTACTGAAGACTTGGGAAATTTTTGATAGGGTCACCAAATTTATCAATAAAAATTAGTGTGTGATTTATAATCCAATAATGACATTATAATGAAATATAACAAGAAGAGACAAGTGGAATTTAAATCTCCTTCGGCCTTTAAGAGGGATAATGACAAAGAACTAAAACTGCTATGCATACATTAAAGGAATAAGATATATATATAATGGATTATCTCTATGTTGAAAACAATCTTTGAGATTCAAGGGACTTTAATGCCCTCTAACAATTTTTTTATTTTTATTTTGGAAATTTGGGGTACATTACAAAAAGATTGGTAACAATGCCTTCCGTTTTGATTTGTCTCCTTATATGAAAATGTATGCAGTTGTTAATGTTGAGAATTTGAGATTGTATGAGCCTCCTTTGATTGATGATCAAGGAGAGAACATTCAAATTCCTTTCATAGATGACTTCTCGCAAGAATATCTTTCAGAATTGCATGAGGATACAATCCTTGACAGAAAGATAAAAACTTCAAAATGAGGGAATGTGGGGTACCTTCATGTTGGTCTCAAAGGCACACATCCAAGCAAATATAAATGGATTGAGGTTGGAAAGGTGAGGGAACTGTACCCTCATCTTCATATTGATTGAAAGTAGTCTTTTGGAGGTCCAAAATATACCGAGTGGGGAGAATTATATCTCGTCCTCACGATCCCAACATAACTTGAACAGGCTCAAATGGAGTTTGTCCAAGGGAGATATCACGTTCTATCTGTTTTCCCAAATAGGGAAAAAAATCATGACTGTATAGTTCGTACATGCCATATGGCAACTGACCGTATGACCATACCGATGATGTGGACTGGTGATGTGGCAAGCTGACTAGGTAGGTGATTTGGAAGCTGACATGGTAGAGGTTAAAGTGGACCAATTGGTGGTTGACATGTGGCATGTTTCATGGGTGAATGAAAGGGTGCCATGTGGCCCAGCCAGGGGCCACCACGTGGCACCCCCTTGTTATGGTTTAAAATTTTGTTTGGAGTCTGGGTGTGTCAAACCCGAGACCTTCGGCAAGGGAAGAGTCTCCATGTAGGCCATGCCACTAGCCCGCCTACATGTGAGTCTTAACCACTATAGATTTAAACTACTATTTAAGTTTGATTTAAATATTGGTTCGGGCGGAAAAGGCTGGGCATAGACCCAACTCNTACAAACAAAATTACCACAGAGAATAGATAGAACAAATAACAGTCTGAATACATTCTTCTTTACCATACGTTCTTCTTTACCATAGAAATATAGTGATGAATTCAAAGTATCCTGCAAAAGAAACCATTGTATTCAATCGATCATTGTTCAAATATTAAAGTTGGAGTACCATAGATCAAAGGCTCCATAACCTCTTGTATTGTAAATAGAGTGCTAAAAAGTATACATAGAATCTGTATGTAACCGAAGTAATGCGCGCATAGATCAGAACTCAAATACCTTTCAAGCAAAGATGTTTCCTTCATCCGATTACCTCGATTTGCACAACTTGCAAAAGAAGAAAATGAGGGTTTAGTAAACTATGCTAGCATTTTAATGGAAATCAAACAACAGAATAAGCCAAGGACAAAAACTTAGCTTGAGTTCCGAATTAGAACACTAGTTAGCGTTAACTTCGGCTTTCGGGTGATTTCTAATGTTAGAAACTAGTTTTCCCCAAAGTACATACTCCTGAAGTGATGTAACTTGTTGATGTCACTGCTGACTTGGCATTGGTCGAGTGGCTTCCACGTGTCACTTAGATTCGTGACTTGCATGTACCTGAAATGTCAATTTCATCTTGACACTTTTCATCATCTGATTGTGCCACATGTCCTTGCTGACGTAGATCTCATGTTGCGACACATATCCTCCTCCTGGATCTAACGACTTTGATCAGTTCTAGATCAATTCCCAAGTGAGATTCCCCAAAAGTCTAACACGATCTAACGGTCCATATTTGACACAAATCCTAACATGATCCAACAATTGTCGATATTTTAGTTATTTCAGGATCAGTGGGGATGACGTGACTGGTTGTGAGCAGGAGGATGTGGAGGCAATTGATCAATAGGGGATGTCATGAGTGGATTTGTATTATGTGGAGGTGAGTGGAGGTGACGTGGTTACCTGATTTCATTTAAGCACGTGATTGTGAAATTTGTCAAGGGTGGTTTGTGTCCACACCACTCCGACCCCCGCAATCCCCCACAAGATTCCATGTACCCTTCCAACAATACCATGGTATCAATTACGGGACCGCTCTAGAAAATTAACGTTCGAGGAGTTTACGTCCCCGCAATGAAGTGTGGTCGTCGATTGTGTCCCAATCTGTGATTCGGGTTATATTCCCTTCTTACCTGCTGCAAGGAACAATGATTCTTGTTGATTTGAGATTAACGGTCCGCAATTACTTGAGGATTTCAGGCTTCGGGCCTTTTCAATGCATAGTTGTTACAATCCTTCAGAGTGTCATATTTTCGAAGTGAGAGATCTGCCTCCACGTGTCCTCGTTGATGGACTATCCATATTCACTTCGGGAGTTCAGGCTTCGAGAGTTCATGAATGTTGTGCTTGGAAATCTCTCGAAGTGCTAAGTCTCCGAAGTGAAAGATCTGCCTCCACGTGTCCTTGTTGATGGATGGTCCAGGTTCACTTAGGTACTTTGGGTGTTTGGGCTTTGGGAGTTTATGAATGTTGTGTTTGGAAATATCCTGGAGTAGTACGGACCCGATTGACATGGCAGGATCTCAGGACTTCTGTCTAGTCTTTAATCCTTGTGTGACTTCGATGCTCTAAATGCACAAAAACCGTCAATCTGGGTGGCTTGCTCGATCTTCATCGTTGCAATTTTAATCTATCTGATCCTACCATATGAGCTCGAAATGGATTGTTCTGAATGTTTCATTTGCTCATGGTTTTTCCCTATGCATACAACATACTCAACCAACCTAATGTAAGCTCAATTAAAGGCAAACAAGATGACAGGAAATTCAAACCAAATCCCAATATGTGTTTATCCTTCAAGAAAAATAGAAAAAAATCTGCACAAAGAATCAGTCAAGCAAGCCAACAAAGAAAACCAAGTTATTGAACATATGGGGAACCTAATTTATCGACCAGAAGAGGGAAAATTTTACGAAGGCATAGGGAAATGAGAGAGGAGAGGAAGAGGTGAAAATCTAGGTTACAACATTGACGTCTGGTTCGAACCTACTTCAAAAGAGGTACTGAAGACCTGGGAAATTTTTGATAGGGCCACCAAATTCTTCAATAAAAATAAGTGTGTGATTTATAATCCAATAATGACGTTATAATGAAATATAACAGTAAGAGACAAGTGAAATTTAAATCTCCTTCGGCCTTTAAGAGGGATAATGACAAAGAACTAAAACTGTTATGCATACATTAAAGGAATAAGATATATATAATGGATTATCTCTATGTCGCAAACAATCTTGGAGATTCAAGGGACTTTAATGCCCTATAACAATTTTTTTATTTTTATTTTGGAAATTTGGGGTACATTACAAAAAGATTGGTAGCAATGCCTTCTGTTTGGATTTGTCCCCTTATATGAAAATGTATGCAATTGTTAATGTTGAGAATTTGAGATTGTATGAGCCTCCTTTGATTGATGATCAAGGAGAGAACGTTCAGATTCCTTTCATAGATGACTTCTCGCAAGAATATCTTTCAGAATTGCATGAGGATACAATCCTTGACAAAAAGATAAAAACTTCAAAATGAGGGAATGTGGAGTACCTTCGTGTTGGTCTCAAAGGCACACATCCAAGCAAATATAAATGGATTGAGGTTGGAAAGGTGAGGGAACTGTACCCTCATCTTCATATTGATTGAAAGTAGTCTTTTGGAGGTCTAAAAGCTTTTGAGTGGGGAGGATTAGATCTCGTCCTCACGATCCCAACATAACTTGAACAAGCTCAAATGGAGTTCAAACGAGGGAGATATTGTGTTCTATCCGTTTTCCCAAACAAGGGAAAAAATGATGATTGTACAGTTTGTACATGCCATATGGCAACTGACCGTACGACCATACCAATGATGTGGATTGGTGATGTGGCAGGCTGACTAGGTAGGTGATTTGGAAGCTGACATGGCAGAGGTTGAAGTGGACCAATTGGTGGTTGACATGTGGCATGTTTCATGGGTGAATGAAAGGGTGCCATGTGGCCCAACCAGGGGCCACCACGTGGCACCCCCTTGTTATGGTTTAAAAGTTTGTTTGGAGTCCGAGTGGTTCAAACCCGGGACCTTCGGCAAGGGAAGAGTCTTGGTGTAGGCCATGTCACCAGCCTGCCTACATGTGAGTCTTAACCACTATAGATTTAAACTATTATTTAAGTTTGATTTAAATATTGGTTCAGGCGAAAAAGGGTCAGGGCTTAGCCCCAGCTCATGGTCACACCATAAGAGTCTTTCCATACGATTAGCAACATGAGATCCAATGGATAAGCTGATGTATGCGGGTAGTTGGCCTAGCCCTTAGCCACATACCCCTCCACGCGACCATAACCTCCATTAGGAAAGGTGCTAACCCCTAATGGTGTGACCAATCTGCCCAATTTGCGGAACGATGCATGGTGTTGGGTTTTGGCACAAAAAACATAGAGAGGCCGAGTTAGTCACACAGTGGGTGCATTTTGGCGAGAAAAGACAACAAGTTATTGGGGAAAACTTCGAGGAAGTGTATTTTCTCCATTAATTGGCCAAACCAGGTGCAGAAAGAGCCCATCTAGGGGTTTTTTGACATTCTGGAGCCATTGAAGCCATCTATTTTTCATTCTGAGCATTGTAAAGCACTGATTTTAACAATTTGATCATATAATAAAAATGATCCATGGGAAGCTAGACCAGGAGATGTATCCCAAGAGAGGGGTGAACTCCTTTATCAATTTGTTGTGTTATGTGTTTATTAAGATGGATGTTTATGATTGTTTATGCTTTTCATTTTAAGTAAAAACTCATTAAGTTTATGTGCTTGCAACTTGATCCAATTTCCTAAGACACATACATATTCCACTTGCAAATTTGTATACACAAACCTTTTTCATTTTCGGATCACATCTTGGCAACCATCACTTCCTAAGCCCTAATATTCTCCTTCCTCTTCTTCTATTTGAATTACATATTATCCCACCATAGAGATTGATGACACTTTAGCATGATGCATGTAAGATTTACTCTCCTGGAGTCTTCGATTTACTTAAATTCAAAAGAAAAAGAAAAAAAAAATTCCCCTATCCAATCTAAAAGTTTTATGTGTTCAACATTATTGAGTAGTTGGGAGTCTCCTTCCTAACTCCACCTTTTAGATCTTTCAAGACCCTTATAACTCTCTCCTATATTAGAATTTGGTTGATGGGCTTCTTCAACTTCTTCCCTTAGGAGATTTTGATCTCATTCATCATCACTCACTTGACATAATTCTCTTGTATATCCCATTCTTTATGTTGACTAGATAACATCCATTCTAGTAGACATAATTTTTAAATTCAAAAAAAAAAAAAAAAAAAACTTAAAAAATGATGCCAAAAGGATGTCATCACGTGGCCAAGAAGGATGCCATCGCATAGCCAAAATAGAAAATCACAATGATAATCTTTATTTTCACCTAAGATCTGAGCCGATATTGGTTCTTTACTGAGATTGCAGGACCCTTGATTTGGTAATTGTGGAAACCAACCTTGCTTAGTATTTTTTAGATCTGGCTGTAATGACTCTCTTTTTTTCTCTTGCATTTCACTTGCACAGAGAACACAACATTATCTAAGTAGTCCTTTACTGTTAAGAACAATTCAATGCTAGTGTCTAGGCTTTGATCCTTGCTTTAGCATGCTATACCACTAGCAGTAGAGATAGGTCTAACTATTATGAATATTTGATCTCTGCTCTAGTAGAACCAAGATTCTCCCTTGTAAACACACATTCTATTCCATCTGCTAAACATACCAAAGTAGTCCTTTAGTATCAACCTTAATCCATGGCTTCCTAAATCCATGGCTTCCTAGAGCAGTGCAGAGCCATATCCGATAGTTGTTGAGTGATAGGATGGAAAACACAAAAACTATAGACATAGTACATTGTTTTGCATATGCCCATATATTGTTGTTTATGTTAATACGAGGAATGCTAGTGATTTGCAGGCTTTGAATTTTTTTCAGATTAAGCATCTGGTTGGGTTTAGAAGCCTTTAAATTAATATTCAAACTTTGTGTTTTCATTTAAATTTTATTTTTAAACTGAATTTTGCATTTTACATTTGATTGAGTTTAAGACTTTAAAATTCATATTCAAACTTTACTTTTCAATTAACTGTTTTTCTTTTAAAATTGAATTTTTGAATTTCTGGTTGTTGGTTGTTGTTATATTAGTAAAAAAACTGAATTCCTTGTTGTTGTTATACTAGTATGTTAACCTTCTTATACTATCTTGACACTATTAACCTTAATACCTACAATTTAATTATCTTCTTTCTAAATTTGAATTTTTGGTTATTGTTATACTAGTCATTGTATCTTCATGGAGAGTTAATATACAAGATCCTCCGTCAACTTTAATACTTGTAATCCATTACACGAAGATGGATATTTCTAGTTGTCCATGTATGAACAATATCAATTTGTAGAAGATTTAAATATTAGTTGCTCAAAGCTCCCGGATGGGGTGACAAGGAGGGCTATTCAGACACGTGGAGGGGAGTCGGAACGGGAAGTTAATATATCCACTGGCCCCCATCAACTCGCCCATTAACGAGCCATGCGTGCACGAAAGAGCATTCAAGGGCCGAGACCCCTCACGCAAGCGATGAGTACCATCATTTATCAGTTGGTTTTAATGGTGGAAGTGATGGATGCAGTCATAGCCTTAGCCACCGTCTCAATGTTCATTATTCAATTCGAGAGGCTTGGGAGCAGACTGCCCGCGAGCACCCAGGCGCACCAGCCCCCCAGTCAATTTTCTCCTATTCAGACTTCAATTGAGAGCCCCGGGGGCATTCACAAAGTCTGCAACATGCCTAGGATCAGAGGCAGGTCGCGACGGGGGGCGGCTTGGTATGCTGCGCAGTCGTGCCGCAAACGAAAGGAAACTTTTGAAAGAGCCATGGCAATGGCCACTAGAAGACGCAGGCAGAAGCACAGGAGGCCTCCAAGAGCGCTCGATGAGGAGAGGATTCCGACAGGAGGCTCAGAATTTCAGTCGAAACACAACCTGTTTGCTGCGCCTGCAACGGGGCACCTGGGCACGTCCTTTGGTGTGGCTGGTCCTTCACAACCGGTAGAGGATAACCCAGGAGAGGAAAGGCCATACACACCATGCTATGTGGTGGAAGAACCAGCCCCCGAGCCCACCAGAGCGGAAGAGGCACCCAAAGAGCAAAGCGGCAAAGTGGCCACCGCAGAGGAGCGTGTGGACAACAATCGCCCAGAGCAACACACCTCACCGGACTGGGACCTCCTCAATCTCCTCTTTGAGATGCGAAAGTTGCTTGAGGACCAGGTTTTCCGTATGGCAAGACTAGAGCAGCGCCTCGACATGTTCTTTGCAGCGCATTCATGAGCCACACCAAAGAAGTAGTGCCTGACTTGCGCCAGAGTCTACGCCTTTCCTGCACGATGGAAGCACTCAGCAACAGTCGACGACACACACCTGGGTCCAGAGGTTATTTGATTTGTAGTCTTAGACTTTGTTTATGGTACAGTCATTTCAGTTTACGCCTTAAGTTAGATAATTTTCACTGTCTCTCAGCTCTAGACAATAGCACTAGTTTTAGAACTTTGCCTGCTCGTCCCGGTTTCCCTCGGGCGGGACGTAGCAGAGACATCCTGGAGGAATTTTGTTTAATATGCAAACAGGGAGACACTTGGACTTGGGTGCCCAGCTTTCCCGGTTTCATGCTTAGGCGGGACAACTGGCACCCCCTACAGCGCTATTTTTTGTCAATTTTAATATAACAGGATCCAACCTTTTATTTACAAAAAAAAAATATTAGTTGCTCAAAGAAAAAGGAGAACAATGGAAAGACATTGGGAGATGTAATCTCATGGAGGCTGACAATTTATGTGGTTGTATGTCTCTTTTTGTTCATCTT
>JZKD02S1824081.1:349059-366938 GCA_000966675.3 Picea glauca
CTTGCTTATATAGGTTAAGAGGAGCTTAACCTCTTGAGTTATCTTTAGAACAAGTTGAGGAACCTCCTCCTTAGATCAGGGATCTCCTGATGAGACCAAGAATTTGAATGCAACTTCCTTCTAAAATTGAAAGATCCTCCCCTTATTCTCCTTAACGGGCCAACTACTACCTTAGATTAGGCAGCGCTCCTTCAAAACGGGCATCAGAGCGTTGTAGCGCTCCCTAGGAAGTTTGAGGGAAGCGCCAGTTCTCCAAAGGTGGATAGCGCTCATTCAGAGGGGCAGGAGAGTGTTATAATGCTCCCTGAAGCCTTATAAGGGAGCACCAGTGGTTCCTAGACTGATATAGGGGAGCACTCACCCTCAGAACCTTTGATTAAGAGCTCTTCTCAGGTGTCAAGAGTTCCTTGACTTTAGTTAATCAATTTCTCTTCTCCAAATCAAGTGTATGAGATGTTTTAAGTGCCTCCTTAGTGTCGTCGGCATGGCAGTATGCTTGAACAATGTTTGCGACACTTGTGAACAACTTGCGACACTTGCGAAAGTTGTAAGGAAGATGCGACACTTACGACAATTGAGAGGAACATGCAACACTTATCCAGTTGAGAAATTTTGACGTGTAACAACCCCTTCTTTGCTACATAGTCCCTCAATCCTTCCCATTTCCTTCCATGGATCCAATGCATGGGTGGATAGGAAATGTCACAATTAAGGAATCCATTAACTCTTAGCTTCTTCAAGAGTGTTCACAACAACCTTCTTAAGGCTCTAGAGCCATTTCCTCAACAAGAAATATCAAATATAGGCATACAACTTTTCTCCTTGCACAAAAATCAACTCTCTTATGGTTTCTCTCAACCACAACATGGATAGTTCTCTTTTCTAGCACCCAACTCTCCTCTTGCTTCCCAAAATCAGCATGAAAAAACCATCCCAAAAAGAAAGTTTGATTTCCTTTTCTTCTCCTGCAAGCTTGACTCTCACATTTCACAAAAAGTGTTTGTAGTAAACCCATGCTACCATTGTCATAAATAAGTGAGAAAACTTTTCCCACCTACCACTCTTACATCAATTTAATAACTCTTTTGATAATTCTAAGGGGATAAACACTATAATGAAATGACTTGTATTAATAGAAATGGGTAACCCCTTGGACCTCTCTATATCTCCCTCTCTTATGGAATCATAACCCCCCATTGTTATAGTCCCTCTTGTATTGCAACCAACCACAAAAAATACATATCTCGTATCTCAGCCATATCAATCCATATGGGCTCTCCGGCCTAAAACATATCGACTCACTAGCCTAAATTGCATTTACACAATCACATTATAATTTGTGGGGATAAAAAATTGGGATGGTACATTAAGGATAAAAATCCAAAGAACTAGGTGTTTTCCAATGAAGGAAGGTGTAAAGGGGATCCAAATTAATCATGAAAACAAATACATAATCTTAATGAGACCCTATTCATCCTTCTATGTGGATGGTCGTTTTTGCAATCTAGATCTATTCTATATGCATTTCAATGTAAATTCAACTTTATAATCATCTTAATAGACATGAGTTTCTTAATACTACCCCTGTAAAGAATAAGAGAACAAATAACAAAACTTATCTCCAATTTTGCACTTTGTTTTGAAGATATCCTTCTTTTTTTTTCTTAAGATTCTCTTTAATTTTTCTCTTTGTCTTCAATGAAACTCTCTAAGACATGTGATTCTCTCCATGCTTTTATTTTACTTCATCTATATCTTCTCCAACTACATACCCATCAATTATTTCAACTCCTTAAGCTATATGGGTTCTCCTTTCTTGCCATTGGTTGGTGTTTAATTTCTTTAAAGACCCATGTGACTAGTGCCTTTATGCTCCACACTTGAATCAAGTTCCACTCAATTGTCCTTATATTCCTTTAAGATGCCCTCAAAATCTCGTGGCTTCATAATTTATTCCTAATCTTTTGCTCATATCACTCATATTGGACTCTCCTCCCTTTATTCCACTTGTATGTCATTTTCCAAACATGGTTCTACCATTTTCCTTTGCTCCTATACCCATATAACTCTATTGTTTTCATGACATCTTCTCTTCGATTTTCAAGGATAGATTGTATGACGCTATGTCATACTAGATTATCACTATGATGATTTCATCATGGATACCATATATGATATCTTTAATATATCTATCAAAGGACTCTTCACCTTCATTATTTTTTCAAACCTAATAGACATATTGTAGAACTCTTCAATGTTCCTTCACAATCATCTCCTTTTTTCTTAGGTTTTTCAACTCCGTAAATAGATTCAAGGAATAATTAGAGGTAGGAACATTCCTTTCATCTTGACAACCATTGCATCCTAAGCCCTAATATTCTCCTTTCTCTTCTTCTAATCAAATTACATATTATCCCACCATGGGATTGCTGACACTTTAACGTGATGCATGTAAGCTTCACTCTCTTGGAATGTTAGATTTACTCAAAGTCAAAAGAAAAAAATCCTTTTTTTCCTATCCAATCTATAAGTTCATCTAGATTCAACATTTTTGAGTAGTTAGGAGTCTTCATCCTAGCTCCACCTCTTAGATCTTTCAAGGCCCGTATAACTCTCTCCTATATTAGAATTTGATTGATGGGATTCTTCAACTTCTTCACTTAGGAATTCTTTATCTCATTCATCGTCACTCACATCACATAGTTCTCTTGTAGCTCCCATTCTTTATGTTGACTCCATAGTATCCATTCTAGTAGACATCACTTTAAAATTGCTAAAATTGCTAAAATAATTTTAAAAATGATAAAATAATAAAAGAAAGAGTTTTTAATATTAATTTTTTTTAATTAAAATTAATGATTCCAAACTTAAAATCTAAGTAAAATGTCTTTTATTTTATATTATTTCCTTATTCATTAATTATAGATATTGTCTCTTTTTTATAAGCATACTCTTTTTTGTTTCTTCTAATTTTCCATCCAATAATTCTTTCTAAGAAATGGGTTGGATGTATAAACAAATTGAAAGAATTTTAAATGCAATACACAAAACTTCTAGAACAATATTTTCAAATATAACCAAGAGAAGATCTAAAAACATCTTAAACATGATATTTATCTCATCAATTAAATTCTACATATTTTTATAATCTTCAAAAATTGCATAAAATATTAAAAAACATGCAATTTTGAAAATATTTTTATCATCTTCAAATATTAAATAAAATATAAAGTAACATGTATTTTTGAATATTTTCAAGTATTAAAGCTAATCACTCTTAAAATAAAATAATGAAGGCATTCAAAAGGACCACTATTATTTAAGAACATTTGAAGACCATTACATTTACACAATAAATTAAGACATAGTTTTATCATTAAAAGATATTAGGATACCAACAAAATTTTGTAGATAGAAGAATGAATCATTAATAAAAATATTTTATATTAAAAAATTGAATGGAAAGATAAAACCTTGAATTTAGAAATATAAAATAGATATTATTTTTTAAAAATAATCATTATTTAAGATATTATTTAAAGAAAAAAAATATTATTTAATAATTCAAAGCAAACACAAAAAAAACTAAATATTTTACTTTTATATTGATTGTATTATTTCCAAATTTTCAAACTAATCAATATTTTTTTCCCAATTTTTATAATTTTTCTATAAATATTCTCTATACATGGACTAAAGTATTACCACCAATTACTAAACTACAATTTAAACATTTTTCTTATATAAAACTTTTTCATAAATAATCATGAAAATGTTTTCTCTTTAATTTTCATTTTATTAACATGTTTGAGCATCACAAATATAGTTGTTGAACAAAAGAGCCAAAAACACAAAAAAATAAAGTAAAATGTAAAAACAAAAAGAAACTTCATAAAAAGTGAAAAACAAAAAGCAAGTTAGAAAAATAAAGTAAAACTTAAAAAACCAAAAGCAAAGATAAAAAAAAATAAAGTAACATGTATAAGAAGAAAGAAGAGAAAATCGGGAATGAATTAATGCCACAAAAATTTAGCTTGAAATATGGAGAAGAGATGAATTCAATGATCGATTTGTCATTATATTAGTTATATCGATTTCAAAATCCATAGTCCCACAATCTTGTTCCATAATCCACAGTCCCACAATCCATTCCCTGTATCATTCCATAATCCACAGTCCCACAATCTTGTTCATGATTTTTGTTATATCGATTGAGTACATTCTTGATGGATGATCCATATTCACTTCGGGAGTTCATGCTTCAGGAGTTTATGAATGTTGTGCTTGGAAATCTCCTGAAGTACTAAGTCTTTGAAGTGAAAGATTTGCCTCCACGTGATGGACGGTCCAGGTTCACTTAGGGACTTCTGGTGTTCGAGCTACGAGAGTTTATGAATGTTGTGTTTGGAAATCTCCCGAAGTAGTATGAACTCAGTTGACATGGCATGATCTCGGGACTTCTGTCTAGTCTTTAATCCTTATGTGACTTTGACGCTCCGAATGCACGAAAACCGTCGATCTGGGTGGCATGCTGGATCTTCACCGTTGCAATTTTAATCTGTCTAATCCTACCATCTGAGCTCGAAATGGACTATTTTGAATGTTGCATTTTCTCATGGTTTTTTCTTGTGCATACAACATACTCGACTGACCTGCTGTAAGCTCAATTAAAGTCAAACAACATGACAGGTAATTCGAACCAAATCACAATATGTGCTTATCCTTCAAGAAAAACAAAAAAAACTTTGCACAAAGAATCAATCAAGCAAGCCAACAAAGAAAACCAATTTATTGAATAGATGGGGAACCTAATTTATCAACCAGAAGAGGAAAAATTTGACGAAGGCATAGGGAAATGAGAGAGGAGAGGCAGGGGTGGAGACCTGGGTTACGACATCGACTTCTGGTTCGAACTTGCTTCAAAAGAGGTATTGAAGACCTGGGAAATTTTTGATAGGGTCACCAAATTCTTCAACACAAATAAGTGTGTGATTTATAATCCAATAATGACGGTATAATAAAATATAACAGTAAGAGACAAGTGGAATTTAAATCTCCTTCGACCTTTAAGAGGGATAATGATAAAGAAAAAAAATTGTTATGCATACATTAAATGAATAAGATATATATAATGGATTATCTATGTGTCACATTAATGTTTCAAGGGACTTTAATGCCCTCTAACAAATTTGTTTTTTTATTTTGGAAATTTGGGGTACATTACAAAAAGATTGGTAACAATGCCTTCCGTTTGGATTTGTCTCCTTATATGCAAATGTATGCAGTTGTTAATGTTGAGAATTTGAGATTGTATGAGCTTCCTTTGATTGATGATCAAGGAGAGAATGTTCAGATTCCTTCCATAGATGACTTCTCGCAAGAATATCTTTCAGAATTGCATGAGGATACAATCCTTGACAGAAAGATAAAAACTTCAAAATGAGGGAATGTGGAGTACCTTTGTGTTGGTTTCAAAGGCACACATCCAAGCAAAGCTAAATGGATTGAGGTTGGAAAGGTGAGGGAAATGTACCCTCATCTTCATATTGATTGAAAGTAGTCTTTTGGAGGTCTAAAAGATTCTGAGTGGGGAGGAGTAGATCTCATCCTCATGATCCCAACATAACTTGAACAAGCTCAAATGGAGTTCGTACAAGGGAGATATTGCATTCTTTCTTTTTTTCCAAACAACAAAAAAAATGATGATTGTACAGTTCGTACATGCCATGTGACAACTAACCGTACGACCATACCGATGATTGTGACTGGTGATGTGGCAAGCTAACTAGGTAGTTGATTTGACAGCTGACATGTTAGAGGTTGAAGTGGACCAATTGGTGGTTGACACGTGGCATGCTTCATGGGTGAATGAAAGGGTGCCATGTGGCCCAGCGAGGGGTTGCCACGTGGCACCCCCTTGTTATGGTTTAAAAGTTTATTTGGAGTCTGCAAGGGTATAACCCGGGACCTTCGACAAGGGAAGATTCTCTACATAGGCCATGCCACCAACCCGCCTACATGTGAGTCTTAACCACTATAGCTTTAAACTACTATTTAAGTTTGATTTAAATATTGGTTCGGGCGGAAAAGGGTCGAGGCTTAGCTCTAGCTCATGGTCACACCATAAAAGTCTTGCCATATGACTAACAACATAGGATCCAATGGATAAGTCGATGAGCGCGGGAAGTTGACCTAGCCCTTGGCCACGTACCCCTCCACGCTACCATAACCTCCGTCAGGAAAGGTGCTAGCCCCTAACGGTGTGACAAATCTGTCCAATTTGCAGAACGATGTGTGGTGCTGGGTTTTGGCACAAAAAACACACAGAGGCCAAGTTAGTCACACAGTGGGTGTGTTTTGGCGGGCAAAGACAACAAATTATTGGGGAAAACTTACAGGAAGTGTATTTTCTCCATTAATTGGCCAAACCAGGTGCAGAAAGAGCCCATCTAGGGGTTTTTGAGATTTTGGAGCCATTGAAGCCATCTATTTTTCATTCTGAGCATTGTAAAGCACTAATTTTAACAATTTGGGCATATAATAAAAATGATCCATGGGAAGTTGGACCAGGAGATGTATCCCAAGAGAGGGGTGAACTCCTTTATCAATTTGTTGTGTTATGTATTTATTAAGATGGTTGTTTATGACTGTTTATGCTTTTCATTTTAAGTAAAAACTCATTAAGTTTATGTGCTTGCAACTTGATCCAATTTCCTAAGACACATACATATTCCACTTGCAAATTTGTATACACAAACCTTGTTCATTTTCAGATCACATCTTGGCAACCATCACTTCCTAAGCCCTAATATTCTCCTTCCTCTTCTTCTATTTGAATTACATATTATCCCACCATAGAGATTGATGAGACTTTAGCATGATGCATGTAAGCTTTACTCTCCTGGAGTCTTAGATTTACTTAAAATCAAAAGGAAAAAAAAAAAAAAAAATTCCCCTATCCAATCTAATTTTTTTTATGTGTTCAACATTATTGAGTAGTTGGGAGTCTCCATCCTAAATCCACCTTTTAGATCTTTCAAGACCCTTATAACTCTCTCCTATATTATAATTTGGTTGATGGGCTTCTTCAACTTCTCCCCTTAGGAGATTTTGATCTCATTCATCATCACTCACATCACATAATTCTCTTGTAGATCTCATTCTTTATGTTGACTAGATAACTTCCATTCTAGTAGACATAATTTTTAAATTCAAAAAAAAAAAAAAAAAACTTAAAAAATGATAAAACAATAAAAGAAAGACGTTTTACTATTAAAATTTTTTAACTAAAATTAATGAATCCCAACTAGCCTTCCTTTTGGAGTGGAAATTGTCTATACAAAGTATAATATAGACAACAATGGAGTATAAAAATGGTTAAAATCTAAGTAAAATGTCTTTTATTTTATATTATCTCCTTATTCACTAATTATAGATATATTGTTTCTTTTATGTAAAGATAATCATTTTTCTTTTATCTTTAATAAAATCTTCCATCTAATAACTCTTCCTAGGAAATGGATTGAATGTATACACAAATTGGAAGAATTTTAAATACAATACTCAAAACTACTAAAACATATCATTCTCAACTATAACTAAGAGAAGATCCTAAAAACATCTTTAACATGACATTGTATGATGAATTAAATTCAACATATTTTTATCATCTTCAAATTGTGCATAAAATATAATAAAATATAATGAAACATGGATTTTTTAATATTTTCAAGGACTAAAGTTAATCACTCTTAAAATAATGAAGGCAATCAAAAGCACCACCTTTATTTTAAAAACATTTAAAGATCATTAAATTTAGATAATGAATTAAAACATAGTTTTATCATTAAAAAATATTAGAATGCCAATACAATTTTGTAGATAGAAGAATGAATCATTAATTAAAAAAAATTATATTCAAAAATTGAATGAAAAGATAAAATCTTGAATTTGTAAATACAAAATAGATATTATTTTTTAAAAGAAAATCATCATTTAAAATATTAATTTTTATTATGAAAATTATCATTTAAATTATTAATTTTTATTAACAAAATTATCATTTAATAACTCAAAGTACCAGGGATAAAAACCAGTTCTTTTACTTTAATATTGATTGTATTCTTGAACATCATAAATATATTCGTCCGAAAAACGAAAAAACAAAAAATATAAAGTAAAATGTAAAAAACAAAACGCAACTTAGAAAAAGTGAAAAAACAAAACGCAAGTTCAGCAAAAGTAAAAGACAAAAAGCAAGTTCAGAAAAATTTAAAAACAAAAAGCAACTTAGAAAAATAAAGTAAAACCTAAAAATTTTCATTATATTAGTTAATTTTTCCCTGCATCATTCCGGAGAAGAGATGACTTCATTTTTCCCTGCATCATTCCGGATTCCACAGTCCCAAAGTCTTGTTATATCGATTGGTCTCCGTGGTACATTGTTGATCTGATTGTAGACTGAACTCCCATAAAAGAAAATGTGAAGGGCTCCCATAAAGGAACTCTTTGTGTGACTGTTCGTGCGTATTGAATCAATCTTGAATGCTTCGTGTGATTCAATCTTGAAATCTAGGCACGAATTCAGAGCCCGTTTTGTGAAATCTTTAGGGTGCCCAGGCATGGAAACTTCTTGACTGTGGAATTGGGATTTGGAGATAATTCCTTGAGAGATCAAAATACCTACAAGTTTGTTCAGCTTTGTTAAGGCTTCCCATGCCCTGGGGGATGGTTCAGGTACACGATTTCCTTTTAAATATAGACTCTCGAGCTTGTTAAGAATTGTAATGGAGGGGAATATTATGCCTCTCAGCTAGTTTCTTTCCAGCCTCAGATTTCCGAGAGGGTTTTCATTTTTGTGTGGAGAGAAATAATGGGTTAGCTGAGAAAGATGCTGTTGGACGGGCCAGGTTTATTCCTACCAGAAACGCCTTCTACAACACTGTACGAGAAGGATGACGTCGCATGGCCAAAATAATAAATCGCAATGAACCTGGTATGTGCAATAGTAATCTTAATTTTCACCCAGGATCCGAGTCGATATTGGTGCTTTACTGAGTTCCGAGAGGGTTTTCATTTTTTTGTGGAGAGGGTTTTCTTTACTGAGATCGCAGGACCCTTGATTTGGTAATTGTCCAAACCGACCTTGCTTAGTCTTTTTTAGATCTGGCTGTAATGACTCTGTTTTTTTTAAACTGTAAATAATATTTCTGTTTTCTTGCATTTCACTAGAGAACACAACATTCTTTAAGTAGTCATAATTCGATGCTACTGTCTAGGTTTTGATCCTTGCTTTAGCATGTCATACCACTAGCATTCGATGCTAGTGTCTTGGCTTTGATTCTTGCTTTGGCATGCCATACCACTAGCAGTAGAGACAGGTCTAACTATTTTGAATATTTGATCTTTGTTCTGATAGAACCTAGATTTGACTTTGTAAATGCATTCTATTTCATCTGCTAAACATATTAAAGTAGTCTTTTAGTATCAACCTTAATCCCTGGTTTTCTAGAGCAGTGGAGGGCCATATCGGATAATTGTTGAGTGATAGGATGGAAAACACAAAAACCAAAGATAGAGTACATTGTTTTGCATTTGCCAATATATTGTTGTTTATGTTAATAAGAGGAATGCTAGTGATTTGCAGGCTTTGAATTTTTTTTCAGATTAAACATTTGGTGGGATTTATAAGCCTTTAAATTAATATTCAAGCTTTGTGTTTTCATTTAAATTTTCTTTTTAAATTAAATTTTAAATTTTAAATTTGATTGAGTTTAAAAGTCTTTAAAATTGATATTCAAACTTTAGTTTTCAATGAACTGTTTTTCTTTTAAAACTGATTTTTTGAATTTCTGGTTGTTATATTAGTAAAAAAAATTCTTTTTAAACTAAATTTTAAATTTTGCATTTGATTGAGTTTAAAAGTCTTTAAAATTGATATTCAAACTTTAGTTTTCAATTAATTGTTTTTCTTTTAAAACTGATTTTTTAAATTTCTTGTTGTTATATTAATAAAAAAACTGAATTTCTTTATGTTGTTATATTAATATGTTAACCTTCTTATACTATCTCCACTATTAACCTTAATTACATGCAATTTAATCGTTTTCTTTTTAAATTTGAATTTTTGGTCATTGTTATACTAGTTTTGTATTTTCATGGGAGTTAATATACAAGATCCTCTGTCAACCTGCAATCCATTACATGGAAATGGATATTTCTAATTACACACCTATCCATGCAAATGAAAGAAATGAAGTGCAGAAACATGAAGATTGAAGAGTAGAGAATGAGGATTAAAAGCTACCCAATGTATAATTAATAGGGAAATAGCTGCAAAGTAGCTAGTCCCTACCTAGATTTCATAATCATGTGCATAGAACTCTAAGCAAACTAAACTAAATGGTAAGCATGAAAGTCTAATTAAATGTAAGTCATAAGTTGTGTTCTGTGGGAACATAAACTGTAGCATTTTTAACATTGGAGTTGCTTGTCTTTTAGATAGGAACATAATCCATAGCATTTTTTTTTTTTTACCAAAGTTATTTTAAGAAATTACAAGTTTATATTCAAAATTCATATCAATATTCTGATTATTAATTTTCAAAGATCAAACAATAATAATGAACTTAACACTTAAAAATTTATATTCAAAATTTACATCAATATTCTCATTATTTATTTTGAGAGATCAAACAATATTAAAAAACTTAAGACTTCATTATTAATTTTGAGAGGTCAAACAACATTAATAAACTTAAGGCTTAGCCTGCAAATTGAGAGAACTTGTTATGACTTAAATAATTGTTTTTATATATATAAATTATTCACTAGTAAAATTAAAAATATTTAATTTCAAAAATTCAAAAAACAATTTTTGTTTTTAAAAATTTAATTTATTATTTAATATATATTTAACAATTCTGATGATATAAATGATTACCAATATAAAATTCAATTCTCAATTTCTATAGAAATACTAGTACATATGCTATCTTTTAATTTCACATTAGACTTCATTGGAGAGAGGTGACCACTTGAGTGAAATTGGTATGATCATTGATGCAAACGAGGAGCCACCATTGTACCTGTGTTTGTTTAATTGAAGAATGATATATGCATTCTTCCAAGTAGCAATGTGAAAATGGACATTCTCTGTTGAGAAAGGTTGAAATTTCACTAAATGCTTTTTACTGTGAGAGCCAATTTTCAAATCATTACAGTGTTGTGGTGACTTTAAATAACAGTGAACACTTAGTATTATTATACATCATAAGTCATAAAAGTAACAGTGAACACTTAGTATTATTATACACCATAAGTCATAAAACTAAATTAATGATGTTTGAGTAACCAAAGTAATAATGTTTTGAAAATCAAGTTTAAAATCAAAAATAAGTTTTGACAAGTTTGGCAATGATATTAGTGGTTTGGGGAGATAACTATATACAAATTTAGATCGCAATTAACTACCAAAATGATCTATCCCTTTGTGTATGCTTTAGCGGCCTTTGGTTTTAGATAAAGTTAAATTTATTCACAGTACATAATTTAAAAAAAAAAGTCCCAATTATATTTTTGGATATTCATTTCAGCACCATCTTGATTTCAATTAGTTTCTTTAAAAAATATATAAATCCTACTTTTCAATACAAAATCCTATGTTCTCTTAAGAAAATCAAAAAACATATATACTTATAAGTGTTCTCCTAAGAAAATCAAAGAACATATATGTGGTGTCTAGTTAAAGATTATATCCGATGCAATTACTAATTTAATTTCATATGTATAAGTGGAAAGAGATTAAGGATAATTAAAGCACCTTATCTTCATTCATTTTTACTATAGTTTCTTTCATTTTGTTATGTTAAAGTTTCAATTGACCACTGCCAATCCTAGGTCACCATTTATATATGGCCACTGTAAACCTTGCAAATAAGCTAAGAAATTAAAGAAGGAATCACCCAGGGATCGCACCCGGCCTGAGCCACACCAACCCTTAACATGGTTGGATTTTTTGTCCCCGCACCGGTGACTTTAACATCACGGAGTGGCTTAACAACACACTCCATCACCGACTGTCCTACACCTCGGGGACGATTCAACCAATATAGTTAATATTAAAATTAATGTCCTCTTATACTTTTTAATATAATCACTGTACAAATTTGCTTTCTAATATAATCTCCTTTCACCTAGCAAATTTGCTTTCTAATATAATCACCTTTCAAATTTGTTAACGTGATCACTAAAATCATTTAACAAATATAATCTCTAAGATAAGAGGGATTCAACAAATATAATTAATATTAAAATCAATACCTTTTCTTATACTTTCTAATGTAATCACTATCTTAATTCTTGATTTTGATTTCAACTGTAAAGTGCAATAAGTTTGCCTTTGCATGGTTAAAAATATTATAATTATTTTAATAGTTGGTTTACTGAACATTTGTTCCATTGTAAATTTCTGGGTAAGATATTATATTGAGCATAATACAATTGATTTATAAAAAATAGGATGTTCAATTCTCAACATTAATGCTTCTCACTTGTGGCAGCATAATAAATTTTAAGAGGTTGAATCTTTGTTTGGCGTGTTTGATCGCTTCAAGCACTAAATAGCATTGATACCAATAGCATCTACTTGGCTTGTTTGATAGTTTCAACAACTAATTAGCATTGATACCAATACCATCACCATTTACCATTTATGGGATAAAAGTGGAGTTTTTTAAACTAAACATTCAGCTTCCAAAATATCGGATATTGAAATTGACACATGCTCATATAATAAAATTATTATAGCTTATATTTAACATTGTAAAATAGACTGTCGAAAACACGTTTTCAGAGAATAACTTCATACAAGTTTTCTTGTGGAAAGGAATTTTACACATCAATAAATGATTGTGTAGATTGATGGTGTCCTTGAGCTTTGACAGGTTATTAACTGCATGAACAAACTACGTCAAATGGCACCCTTTCAGCAAAAAGTGTGGAAGTTTTCATTAATGTTTTACTCCATGTGAGAACGAGGATGCGAACGAGGATGCGGAGAGCTCACTGCTTGAGAGATCCAAATCATTAATAACCGATAATTCTGTTAAAATCTAATATTAATTTTGATTTGAATTATGCTAAGAGAAATATCAAGAGATAGAGATTCTATGGCTAGAGAAGAACAACAAGGAGAACATGCAACCTTTTTCACACTTCCTTAGCGTTGTCTTCCTTTTTAATTCTATGGCGGTTTTGATCCAAGCGGAAGCTTATATCAATGCATCCTCTTTGCACTGGAGAAGGCCATACACCTCTTTTGCATTCTCCCAATGAGAAGTGGTGTTAAACCTTAAACTTGTTGCATTCTTAATTAAACTTGTTGCATTCTTAATTAGATCAACAGAAATCTTTTCAAAGTGCTCTCATACTTACTTCCATCAGCGTATCTAGTATTGTAATTAGATCAACATAAATCTTTTCAAAGTGCTCTCATACTTACTTCCATCAGCGTATCTAGTATTGTTCTTACATGTGTAGCCTCGTATTCATTGTTTAGATATAACCTAAACCTATTGTCCCAGAAAGGCGATGGATGGAAATAAATCATACACAGGTTTAAAATTTTGGAGATTTTATACTCTGTTGTGTGACAGTATGACATAGTCATACTCAAGCTCGACTCCGAGATTGTTTCCTTTGAATTTGGATTTATTGTTTGTTTGTCTTTGAATTGGAGGCGATTTCAATCGTAAGGGCCAAGAACCTATATATTTTTCTTTATGTTTTTCTGGCTTTAAATTCGAGGCTTCTATTGTTTAAATCTTGTTTCTTTATAGAGCCTCAAATCGTATGATTTGAGGGAAAACGTTTATATCTCATCAAAACTGAATATAAATTTTTGTATAATTAAATCCTGTATTCTTTTACTTTAATATTGGTTGTATTTTTTAATTTTTTTTTCAAAGTAATTAATATATATATTTGATTTGAGGGAAAACATTTATATCTCATCAAAACTGAATATAAATTTTTGTATAATTAAATTTTGTATTCTTTTACTTTAATATTGGTTGTATTTTTTAATTTTTTTTTAAAGTAATTAATATATATATTTTTTCAATTTTTATCATTTTTTTACTAAATATTTATCTATACATGATTTAAGTATTCCCACTAATTACTAAACTATACTTTAAACATATTTTTTATATAAAACTTTTTCCCAAAAAACTCTCTGTAATTTGCCTCCTAACTATTTTATGTCCACTATTAAAATATCTTACTATTAACATGTCTATTAAAATATCTTACTATTAACATGTTTGAGCATCATCATAAATATAACAGTTGAACATAAAATAAAAAATTAAAAAAAAAAACAAAACAAAACAAAAAACAAACAAATAAATTTATAAAAATCAAAAAACAACTTCAGAAAAATAAAAAACAAAACAAAAAAAATTGTAAAAAACAAAAAGCAACTTTAGAAAAAGTTAAAAACAAAACCCTAAACTATTTTATGCCCACTATTAAAGTGTCTTACTATCAACATGTTTGAAATATAGCTGTTGAACAGAAAAGCAAAAAAACAAAAAAAAAATATGTGAAAAACAAAAAAACAACTTAAGAAAAAGTAAAAAACAAAACTCAAGTTCAGAAAAAGTAAAAAACAACAAGCAAGTTAGAAAAATAAAGTAAAACCTAAATTTTTTTCATTTTTCCCTGCATCATTCTGGAGAAGAGATGACTTCATTTTTCCCTGCATCATTCCGGAATCCCAGTCTTGTTCATTATTTTTGTTATATCGATTGGTCTCTGCGATACATTGTTGATCTGAAATTGAAGAGAATGTTGATAGATCCGATGAATTCTACAAACAAATCGTAGGAGAGATTATCACTGAAGCTTCCGACTTTGTTCAGCTTTGTTAAGGCTTGTTCACTGAAGCTTCACTGAAGATTATCACAAAGGTTTGTTCAGCTTTGTTAAGGCTTCCCATATCCTTGGGGATGGTTCAGGTACACGATTTCCTTTTAAATATAGGCTCTCGAGCTTGTTAAGGATTGTTTCTTTCCAGCCTCAGAGTTCCGAGAGGGTTTTCATTTTTGTGTGGAGAGAAATAACGGGTTAGCTGAGAAAGATGCTGTTGGACGGGCCAGGTTTATTCCTACTAGAAACGGCTTCTACAACACTGTCCAAGAAGGATACCGTCGCGTGGCCAAAATAGTAAATCGCAATGACATTGGTTCTTTACTGAGTTCCGAGAGGGTTTTCATTTTTTTGTGGAGATGGTTTTCTTTACTGAGATCGCAAGACCCTTGATTTGGTAATTGTCGAAACCGACCTTGCTTAGTCTTTTTTAGATTTGACTCTAATGACTCTGTTTTTTTTAGATTTCCTGTAATGATTCTGTTTCTTTTTTTTAACTGTAATTAATATTTCTGTTCTCTTTCATTTCACTTGAACAGAGAACACAACATTCTCTAAGTAATCCTTTACTGTTAAGAACAATTCGATGCTAGTGTCTAGGTTTTGATCCTTGTTTTATCATGCCATACCACTAGCATTCGGTTTTGATTCTTGCTTTAGCATGCCATACCACTAGCAGTAGAGACAGGTCTAACTATTCTGAATATTTGATCTCCGCTCTGGCAGAACCTAGATTTGCCCTTGTAAACACACATTCTATTTCATCTGCTAAACATATCAAAGTAGTCTTTTAATATCAACCTTAATCCTTGGCTTCTTAGAGCAGTGGAGGGCCATATCGGATAGTTGTTGAGTGATAGGATGAAAAACACAAAAACCAAAGATAGAGTACATTGTTTGTATTTGCTCATATATTGTTGTTTATGTTAATAAGAGGAATGCTAGTGATTTGCAGGCTTTGAATTTTTTTCAGATTAAGCATTTGGTGGGGTTTATAAGCCTTTAAATTAATATTAACTTTGTGTTTTCATTTAATTTTTTTTTTAAGTTAAATTTTGCATTTTGCATTTGATTGAGTTTAAAAGTCTTTAAAATTAATATTCAAACTTTAGTTTTCAATTAAATGTTTTTCTTTTAAAACTGATTTTTTGAATTTCTTGTTGTTATATTAGTAAAAAAACTGAATTTCTTTATGTTGTTATACTAATATGTTAACCTTCTTATACTATTTCCACTATTAACCTTAATTAAATGCAATTTAATTGTCTTCTTTTTAAATTTGAATTTCTGGTCATGGTTATACTAGTTTTGTATTTTCATGGGAGTTAGTATACAAGATCCTCTGTCAATATACAATCCATTACACGGAAATGGATATTTCTAATTACATACCTATCCATGCAAATGAAAGAAATGAAGTGCAGAAACATGAAGATTGAAGAGTAGAGAATGAGGATTAAAAGCTACAAAGATTTCATACCCAATGTATAATTAACAGAGAAATAGCTGCAAAGTAGCTAATCCCTACCTAGATTTCATAATCATGTACATAGAACTCTAAGCAAACTAAACTAAATGGTAAGCATGAAAGTCTAATTAAATATAAGTCATAAGTTGTGTTCTGTGGGAACATAAACTGTAGCATTTTTAACATTGGAGTTGCTTATCTTTTAGACAGGAACATAATCCATAGCATTTAAATTTTTTTTTACCAAAGTTATTTTAAGAAATTACAAGTTTATATTCAAAATTTGTATTAATATTTTGATTATTAATTTTCAGAGATCAAACAACAATAATTAACTTAACACTTGAAAATGTATATTCAAAATTTACATCAATATTTTCATTATTAATTTTGAGAGGTCAAACAACATTAATAAACTTAAGACTTAGTCTGAGAATTTAATTTTGAGAGGTCAAACAACATTAATAAACTTAAGACTTCATTATTAATTTTGAGAGGTCAAACAACATTAATAAACTTAAGGCTTAGCCTGAAAATTGAGAGAACTTGTTATGACTTAAATAATTTTTTTTGTATGTATAAATTATTCACTAATAAAAATTAAAAATATTTAATTTCAAAAATTAAAAAACAATTTTTATTTTTAAAAATTTAATTTATTATTTAATATATATTTAACAATTCTCATTGATGATATAAACGATTGCCAATATAAAATTCAATTCTCAATCTAGTGAATATGCTATCTTTTAATTTCACATTACACTGCATTGGAGAGAGGTGACCACTTGAGTGAAATCGATATTTATATGTATAAATTATTCACTAATAAAAATTAAAAATATTTAATTTTAAAAATTAAAAATATTTAATTTCAAAAATTAAAAAACAATTTTTATTTTTAAAAATTTAATTTATTATTTAATATACATTTAACAATTCTTATTGATGATATAAACGATTACTAATATAAAATTCAATTCTCAATCTATTGCATATGCTATCTTTTAATTTCACATTACACTACATTGGAGAGAGGTGACCACTTGAGTGAAATCGGTATGATCACTGATGCAAACGAGGAGCCACCAATGTCCCTGTGTTTGTTTAATTGAAGAATGATATATGCATTCTTCCATGTGACAATGTGAAAATGGACATTCTCTATTGTGAAAGGTTGAAATTTCACTAAATGCTCTTTAGTGTGAGAGCCAATTTTCAAATCATTATGCAAACAAGGAGTCACCAATGTACCTGTGTTTGTTTAATTGAAGAATGATATATGCATTCTTCCATGTGGCAATGTGAAAATGGACATTCTCTATTGTGAAAGGTTGAAATTTCATTAAATGCTCTTTACTGTGAGAGCCAATTTTCAAATCATTACTGTGTTGTGGTGACTTTAAATAACAGTGAACACTTAGTATTATTATACATCATAAGTCATAAAAGTAACAGTGAACACTTAGTATTATTATAC
>JZKD02S1824081.1:390894-401775 GCA_000966675.3 Picea glauca
CCACTCTTCTTCTCCTCTCTCCAACTGGTAATTGCAGCTTGCCTCATAAGATAATGAGCAAGTGAGTTGTGTGATAAAGTGAGGTGCTAGCCTCCCTATATATACAAGACTGGCACGTGTGAAAGGGTTTCACTGGAAGGGCCGACCTCTCACTCTAGGTGGGTAAACCCACCTTTAATTAAATTATGGGTCTCAATAATAATTGTTGGGGCCGACTTCTTATTATGCCTATTACAATTGTCCGATGACCAATCCGCAAAAGGGGATTTGGTCCTAATACAATTACCGACATGATTAATCCACAATGGGGATTAATNCTATGATAAAATAACAATAATAATAAGAATACTATTTGAAGTTACATTATTTTAACACAGGACACATAAGAAACACTCAAGCCTAGGTTCCAATTGATTTTAACTATTTAAGAAATCAGGGCTGGCAACTATTCTGAGGAACTGGGAGGTGTCTACATCCCACTAACACAATCAATCCCAAGCAACTAGCTAAATCAACATCATCTACGATAACCCTATATGGTTCTTGTTGATTTGAGATCAACGGTGCGCAATTACTTCGGGAGTTCGAGCTTCGGGCCTTTTCAATGCATAGTTCTTATAATCCTTCGTAGTGTCGTATTTCCAAAGTGAGAGGTCTTCCTCCACGTGTCCTCGTTGATGGAGGGTCTAGATTCACTTCAGGAGTTTATGAATGTTGTACTTGGAAATCTCCTAAAGTTCTAAGTCTCCGAAGTGAAAGATCTGCCTCCATGCGTCTTTGTTGATGGACGGTCTAGGTTCACTTAGGGACTTCGGGTGTTTGGGCTTTGGGAGCTTATGAATGTTTTATTTGTAAATCTCACGGAGTAGTACGCACCCAATTGACGTGGCAGGCTCTCAGGACTTTTTTCTAGTCTTTAATCCTTGTGCGACTTCAACGCTCCGAATGCACGAAAACCGTCGATCTGGGTGCCCTGTTGGATCTTCACCGTTGCAATTTTAATTTGTATGATCCTACCATATGAGCTCGAAATGGACTGTTCTGAATGTTGCATTTTCTCATGGTTTTTCCCTGTGCATACAACATACTCGACTGACCTGTTGTAAGATCAATTAAAGGAAAACAATATGACATGTAATTCAAACCAAATCACAATATGTGTTTATCCTTCAAGAAAAACATAAAAAAATCTGTGTAAAGAATCAGTCAAGCAAGAAAACAAAGAAAACCAAGTTATTGAATAGATGGGGAACCAAATTTATCAACTTGAAGAGGAAAAATTTGACAAAGGCATATGGAAATGAGAGAGGGGAGGAAGGGGTGTAGACCTAGGTTACAACATTGACGTCTGGTTCGAACCTACTTCAAAAGAGGCACTGAAGACCTGAGAAATTTTTGATAGGGTCATCAGATTCTTCAACACAAATAAGTGTTTGATTTATAATCCAATAACGATGCTACAATGAAATATAAAAGTAAGAGACAAGTGGAATTTAAATCTTCTTCGGCCTTTAAGAGGGATAATGTTGGGTATGTGTTATATTCTTTGCATGTGTGTGTGTGGACGTGTCAGGTTCGACAACTGCATCTGACGATCCCTCTAGCAGTTCCCTTTGCGTCGTGTGCATTGGGTGCTTCCTAGGGGGGCCTAGTGGGGACCAGGTATGCCCCCCTTGGTTATGCGCAGCGTTTGAGGCAGTGCCCCATAATTTTTTTTTTTGGGGTTTTTGTTATTTTAGCGGATTTTCTTCAGTCGCAGTAGCCTAGTCTTCCCTAGAGAGAATTTTGGGCTTAAGTCTGCTACAGGTTCCCCTTTCGATCCAGTCACAGGTCCCCCTAGGGTTACCAGTAGTAGGCTCCTTACGGCGGGTCAGGGTCGATGCGATTGATCGAAATAGTCTTTCATTCTGCATTGGCCACCGATGTATCTCCCAGGTTCCGCTCGCTAGGATATTCCCTTAGATGAGAAGATGAGGAAATTTATATACATAGATAAGATCGATCACTTGGGAGTTGACTTTGGTTCTCCGAAGCGGGCTATTTTTAGCGGTTTTCTAAATTAATCCTGGATTAAGGGATTAGGGTTTTGGTATCTATGGATTACCTAAAAACATTGTATATATATATTGTATGGTGAATGGTGAAATTAATACAATGGAGCATTGAAAGGTTTTCTCCCGGTTAAGGGTTTCCGGTATAAATCTCTATGTACTATGTGTATGAGCCATTGATTAATTTTTGTTTTGCTTAAGAATCTATATTCATTGCTTTACTTCACAGGTTTAAAACTTATAGATAATGACAAAGAAGTAAAACTACTATGCATACATTAAAGGAATAAGATATATATAATGGATTATCTTTGTGTAAAAAACAAYGTTGGAGATTCAAGGGACTTAAATGCCCTCTAACAATTTTTATTTATTTTTTATTTTRGAAATTTGGGGTACATTACAAAAAGATTGGTAGCAATGCCTTCTGTTTGGATTTGTCTCCTTATATGAAAATGTATGCAGTTGTTAATGTTGAGRATTTGAKATTCTATGAGCCTCCTATGATTKATTATCAAGGAGARAWTGTCCAGATTTCTTCCATAGATGACTTCTCGCCATAATATATTTCAGAATTGCATGAGGATACAATCCTTGACAGAAAGATAAAAACTTCAAAATGAGGGAATCTGGAGTACCTTCCTGTTGGTCTCAAAGGCACAAATCCAAGCAAAGCTAAATGGATTGAGGTTGGAAAGGTGAGGGAACTGTATCCTCATCTTCCTATTGATTTGTGCCTTAAAAATTCAAAAAAAAAAAACAACTTAAAAAAACGATAAAACAATAAAAGAAAGACCTTTTAATATTTAAAAATTTTAACTAAAATTAATGAATCCCAACTAACCTTCCTTTTGGAGTGGAAATTATCTATACAAAATATAATATAGACAACAATGGAGTATAAAAATGGTTAAAATCTATGTAAAATGTCTTTTATTTTATATTATCTCCTTATTCATTAATTATAGATATATTGTTTCTTTTATGTAAATATAATCCTTTTTCTTTTATCTTTAATAAAATCTTCCATCTTATAATTCTTCTTAGGAAATGTATTGAATGTATACACAAATTGGAAGAATTTTAAATACAATACCCAAAACTACTAAAACATATCATTCCCAACTATAACTAAGAGAAGATCTTAAAAACATAGTGAACATGACATTGCATGATGAATTAAATTCAACACATTTTTATCATCTTCAAATTTGTGCATAAAATATAATGAAACATGCATTTTTGAATATTTTCAAGGACTAAAGTTAATCACTCTTAAAATAATGAAGGCAATAAAAAACACCACCTTTATTTAAAAAAACATTTAAAGATCATTAAAATTAGAAAATGAATTAAGATATACTTTTATCATTAAAAGATATTAGAATGCTAACACAAATTTGTAGATAGAAGAATGAATCATTATATATATATATATAGAGAGAGAGAGAGAGAGAGAGAGAGAGAGAGAGAGAGAGAGAGAGGAAAAATAAAATCTTGAATTTGCAAATACAAAATAGATATTATTTTTGGAAAGAAAATCATCATTTAAGATATTAATTTTTATTAAGAAAATTATTATTTAACTCAAAGTACAAGGCACAAAAAGAAACTAGTTTTTTTTACTTTAATATTGGTTGTATTCTTTGAATTTTTTTTTCAAAGTAATTAATATTTTTTTTTTCAACTTTTATCATTTTTCTACTAAATATTTATCTATACATGAATTAAGTATTTCCACTAATTACTAAACTATACTTTAAACATATTTTTTATATAAAACTTTTTATTAAAAAACTCTCTGTAATTTGCCCTCTAACTATTTTATGTCCACTGCCCTCTAACTATTTTATGTCCACTATTAAATTGTCCTACTATTAACATGTTTGAACATCATATGTTTGAGCATCATAAATATAGCGGTTGAATAAAAAAAAACTAAAAAAACTAAAATAAATAAATAAATAAAAAAAAAACAACAAGTTAGAAAACTAAAGTAAAAAACAAAATCCTACCACTCTTAAAGAGTCTTACTATTAACATGTTGGAGCATCATAAATATAGCGGTTGAACCAAAAAAAAAAAAAAAGGCAAATATATGTAAAAAACAAAAAGCAAAACAAAAATATGTAAAAAACAAAAAACAAAACAAAACAAAACAAAAATATGTAAAAAACAAAAAACAAAAATATGTAAAAAACAAAAAGCAACTTAGAAAAACAAAAATATGTAAAAAACAAAAAACAAAACAAAAATATGTAAAAAACAAAAAGCAACTTAGAAAAAGTAAAAAACAAAACGCAAGTTCAGAAAAATAAAAAAAAACCAGCAAGTTAGAAAAATAAAGTAAATCAGAAAAAGTAAAAACAACCAGCAAGTTAGAAAAATAAAGTAAAACCTAATTTTTTTCATTATATTAGTTCATTTTTCCCTGCATCATTCCGAAGAAGAGATGACTTCATTTTTCCCTGCATCATTCTGGAATCCCAGTCTTGTTCATTATTTTCGTTATATCGATTGGTCTGCACGGTACATTGTTGATCTGATTGTAGACTGGACATGGGTATTACAAGCAAAAATAGAAAAGAAAATGAAGCAGCCGAGGTAAATGTGAAGGGCTCCCTGCGGTACATTGTTGATCTGATTATAGACTGGACATGGGTATTACAAGCAAAAACAGAAAAGGAAAGGAAGTAGCCGAGGTAAATGAAAAAACTCTTCCTGTGAAGTGCTTCCATGAAAGAACTGTTCGTGCGTATTGAATCAATCTTGAATGCTTCGTGTGATTCAATCTTGAATAGCACCCGTTTTTTGAAATCTTTAGGGTGCCCAGGCATGGAAACTTGTGCCTCTCAGCTAGTTCCGAGAGGGTTTTCATTTTTGTGTGGAGAGAAATAACGAGTTAGCTGAGAAAGATGCTGTTGGATGGGCCAGGTTTTTCCCTGCCAGAAACGCCTTCTACAACACTGTCCAAGAAGGATGCCGTCGCGTGGCCAAAATAGTAAATCGCAATGAACCTGGTATGTGCAATAGTAATCTTAATTTTCACCCAGGATCCGAGCCAATATTGGTGCTTTACTGAGTTCTGAGAGGGTTTTCATTTTTTTTGTGGAGAGGGTTTTCTTTACTGAGATCGCAGAACCCTTGATTTGGTAATTGTCGAAACCGACCTTGGTTAGTCTTTTTTTAGATCTGACTGTAATTAATATTTCTGTTCTCTTTCATTTGACTTGCACAGAGAACACAACATTCTCTAAGTAATCCTTTACTGTTAAGAACAATTTGATGCTAGTGTCTAGGTTTTGATCCTTGTTTTAGCATGCCATACCACTAAACATCTCAAAGTAGTCTTTTAGTATCAACCTTAATCCCTGGCTTCCTAGAGCAGTGGAGGGCCATATCGGATAGTTGTTGAGTGATAGGATGGAAAACACAAAAACCAAAGACAGAGTACATTGTTCTGTATTTGTCTATATATTGTTGTTTATGTTAATAAAATATTGTTGTTTATGTTAATAAGAGGAATGCTAGTGATTTGCAGGCTTTGATTTTTTTTCAGATTAAGCATTTGGTGAGGTTTATAAGCCTTTAAGTTAATATTCAAACTTTGTGTTTTCATTTAAATTTTTTTTTAAACTGAATTTTGCATTTTGTATTTGATTGAGTTTAAAAGTCTTTAAAATTGAAATTCAAACTTTACTTTTCAATTAATTGTTTTTCTTTTAAAATTGATTTTTTAAATTTCTGATTTAATATTAGTAAAAAAACTGAATTCCTTTCTATTGTTACTATTGTTATAGTAATATGTTAACCTTCTTATACTATCTCCACTATTAACCTTAATTACTTGCAATTTAATTGTCTTCTTTTTAAATTTGAATTTCTGGTCATATTGTTATACTAGTTTTGTATCTTAATTGACTGTCTTTCTTTTAAAACTGAGTTTTTAAATTTCTTGTTTAATATTAGTAAAAAAACTGAATTCCTTTCTATTGTTATAGTAATATGTTAACCTTCTTATACTATCTCCACTATTAACCTTAATTACATGCAATTTAATTGTTTTCTTTTTAAATTTGAATTTCTGGTCATTGTTATACTAGTTTTGTATCTTAATTGACTGTTTTTCTTTTAAAACTGAGTTTTTAAATTTCTGGTTTAATATTAGTAAAAAACCTGAATTCCTTTCTATTGTTACTATTGTTATAGTAATATGTTAACCTTCTTATACTATCTCCACTATTAACCTAATTACATGCAATTTAATTGTCTTCTTTTTAAATTTGACTTTTTGGTCATTGTTATACTAGTTTTGTATCTTCATGGGAGTTAATATACAAGATCCTCTGTCAACCTGCAATTCATTACACGGAAATGGATATTTCTAATTATACACCTATCCATGCAAATGAAAGAAATGAAGTGCAGAAACATGAAGATTGAAGAGTAGAGAATAAGGATTAAAAGCTACTCAATGTATAATTAATAGGGAAATCGCTGCAAAGCAGCTAGTCCCTACCTAGATTTCATAATCATGTGCATAGAACTCTAAGCAAACTAATGTGCATAGAACTCTAAGCAAACTAAACTAAATGGTAAGCATGAATGTCTAATTAAATATAGTCATAAGTTGTGTTTTGTGGGAACATAAACTGTAGCATTTTTAACATTGGAGTTGCTTATCTTTTAGATAGGAACATAATCCATAGTATTTAAATTTTTTTTTACCAAAATTATTTTAAGAAATTACAAGTTTATATTCAAAAATTTTATCAATATTCTGATTATTAATTTTCAAAGATCAAACAACAATAATAAACTTAACACTTAAAAATTTATATTCAAAATTTACATCAGTATTCTCATTATTAATTTTGAGAGGTCAAACAACATTAATAAACTTAAGACTTCATTATTAATTTTGAGAGGTCAAACAACATTAATAAACTTAAATCTTAGCTTGAGAATTGAGAAAACTTATCATGACTTAAATAATTGTTTTTATATGAATAAATTATTCACTAATAAAAATTAAAAATATTTAATTTCAAAAATTCAAAAAACAATTTTTATTTTAAAAAATTTAATTTATTATTTAATATATATTTAACAATTCTCATTGATGATAAAAACTATTACCAATACAAAATTCAACATTAATAAATTTAAGACTTCATTATTAATTTTAAGAGGTAAAACAACATTAATAAACTTAAACCTTAACCTGAGAATTGAAAGAACTTATCATGACTTAAATAATTGTTTTTATATGTATAAATTATTCACTAATAAAAATTAAAAATATTTAATTTAAAAAATTAAAAAAAAAATTATTTTTAAAAATTTAATTTATTATTTAATATATATTTAACAATTCTCATTGATGATAAAAACAATTACCAATATAAAATTCAATTCTCAGTTTTTATAGAAATACTAGTGCATATTCTATCTTTTAATTTCACATTACACTGCATTGGAGAGAGGTGACCACTTGAGTGAAATCGGTATGATCACTGATGCAAACTAGGAGCCACCAATGTACTTGTGTTTGTTTAATTGAAGAATGATATATGCATTCTTCCATGTGGTAATGTGAAAATGGACATTCTCTATTGTGAAAGGTTGAAATTTCACTAAATGCTCTTTACCGTGAGAGCCAATTTTCAAATCATTACCGTGTTGTGGTGACTTTAAATAACAATGAACACTTAGTACTATTATACATCATAAGTCATAAAACTAAATTAATGATGTTTGAGTAACCAAAGTAATAATGTTTTGAAAATTAAGTTTAAAATCAAAAATAAGTTTTGACAAGTTTGGCAATGATATTAGTGGTTTGAGGAGATAACTATATACAAATTTAGACCGCAATTAACGGCCAAAATGATCTATCCCTTTGTGTATGCTCTAGCGGCCTTTGCTTTTAGATAAAGTTAAATTTATTCACAGTACATAATTTTTAAAAAAAGTCCCAATTATATTTTTGGATATTCATTTCAGCACCATCTTAATCCCAATTAGTTTCTTTAATAAATATATAAATCCTACTTTCCAATACAAAATCCTATGTTCTCTTAAGAATATCAAAGAACATATATACTTATAAGTGTTCTCTTAAGAAAATCAAAGAACATATATGTGGTGTCTAGTTAAAGATTATATATGATGCAATTACTAATTTAATTTCATATGTATAAGTGGAAAGAGATTAAGGATAATTAAAGCACGTTATCTCCATTCATTTTTACTAAGTGGTGTTTAGTTAAAGATTATATCTGATGCAATTACTAATTTAATTTAATATGCATAAGTGGAAAGAGATTAAGGATAATTAAAGCACTTATCTCCATTCACTTTTACTACGGTTTCTTTCATTTTGTTATGTTAAAGTTTCAATTGACCACTTCCAGTACTAGGTCACCACTTATATATGGCCGGTGTAAACCTTGCAAACAAGAGAAGGAATTGGAAAAGGAATAAAACATTTTGATAAAAATAAATCATTAGTTTTAAATCAAATCAATACTTTTAGAACCCTATTTCTGAAGATACTAAGGATTCAACCAATATAATTAATATTAAAATTAATTTCCTCTTATACTTTCTAGTATAATCACTGCAAATTTGCTTTCTAATATAATCACCTTTCACCGAGAAAATTTGCTTTCTAATATAATCACCGTTCAAATTTGCTGACGTGATCACTTTTTGAGCTATCTATACAAATTTCACCTTAATCTTGGTCCTAGTCACTAAGCATGGCCCTGATATTTAGAACCCACTAATTTGTGTTTTTCAAAAAATTAATGCAGAATTAGCAGTGACCCTCATTGTCACCCTTGCATCCCTCGCCACTCTGGAAATACCCTTTAAATTTCATCTAATTTTGGGTTGAAATGCTCCTCTTATGGCCAAAACAAGTTTTTGGCTCCAGACTCTTTTTTTGTAAACTTTTCAATTTTTCTCCTTCCCTTTCCTCATCCTCTTTCTCCTCTTATTTTCTTCTCACTTTTTCTTTCTCTTCTCTTCTCTTTCCTGTATCGACGAGTCCTTTTCTTTTCCCCTCGCATGTTTTGACACCAAAAGTGCTTCCTCCTCTAACATTTCTATGACTTGAAATATTCTTTCATTGTCGACGTTTTGACATAGGATATTCTTTCCTCATTGACATTTTCATGCAAGATCTTATCTCCTCACTGACATTCGATTGCATGATCTTCTTTCCTCGCAGATGTTTCAGTGAATCACAATTATCTTTCTTCTTTCGATGACTTGAAAATTACAGATATTTCTTCGCCAATGTTTCGACAACTTGGAAATATATTTATTTATTGATGTTTCAGTGCGAGATCTTCTTTCCTTGCCGAAGTTTCAGTGCCTTGAAAAGATATTTCTTCACCGATATTTTGACGAATTGAAAAGATCTTTCTTCACTGATGTTTCGATGACTTGGAAATATCTTTCTTTCCCTATGTTTCGATGCCTTGAAAATATCTTTCTTCATCAACGTTTTGACGACTTGGAAAGATCTTTCTTTGCCGACGTTTTAGTGCAATATCTTCTTTCTTCGCTGATGTTTTAGTGCCAGAATATATTTTCCTTACCAAAATGATCCTTCATTGCTGGCTCCAAATATTTTTCTTCGCTGACATACATTATATCGGTGACTTCAAAATATCTTCCTTCCCCGACACACACTATATCAACGATAAGAAAACTTTTTGACACTTCGTCAATTTTCTCAAAATGCGAACTCACAAATCTATGACTGTTGGGAACCTACATATGCGGCTCCCTAGGCAAACTCGACCCCTACAACGAAACACCTCAACAATCTGAGTAATAAGAGAACATGTTAAGGGAATTCAACCCCACACATTTATGCTCAGTGAACTTAAATTTCACCCCTGACACCTGTGCGATTGCAATGGATTTGGCCTTTTTGGCCTCCAAGACCAAAACACACCTGCTAGATTGTAATTCTCGACATACACATGTCGATTTTTCAACTAAAATATACCCAAAATTTGGTGATTTGGCTTGATTCCTCAAATTTCCCCAACAAAAAACATAGGTAGCAACTTTATTTCTACTGTAGCAAACCCTTGCAAGATTGGTGTTGCAACCAGAGATTTGATACGAATGGTAAAATACCCGGCTTACTAAAATAGATTTAAACACACCCTATGCAAATAAATTCAAGCAAGGGATGCAAGCCCATAAAATTTCACATACATCTATAACATATTTAAAAACACATGAATGCAACTATTGAATAAACACACAACGTTCATATAAACAATTACATAATGGAATAAACATGATAAAAGACAAGAACTTATCTTTAAATTTTTGAACCAACTGGCTACGCACAAGGGATGTTCCTCCCAACCGTATGCTTATTTTTTATTTTCTCTCAACAACAAGCTACCCCCGAGCTAAGGCTATGAGTCCACAAGGAGGTCTAGCCCTCTCGGCTTTCCACTCTCCACATTTAGGCCCCCAAAATCCATGTTCTACTCCAACAACAATTCCAATCTGCCAACTGTCTTCTCCTTAACATGCACAACCCAAGGAATGGGATACCCCTTCTTTGCCACATAGTCCATCAAGCCTTCCCATTTCCTTCCATGGATCCAATGCATGGGTGGATAGGAAATGTCACAATTAAGGAATCCATTAACTCTCGGCTTCTTCGAGAGTGTTCACAACAACCTTCTCAAGGCTCTAGAGCCATTTCCTCAACAAGAAATATCAAATATAGGCATACAAATTTTCTCCTTGCACAAAAATCAACTCTCTCATGGTTTCTCTCAACCACAAC
>JZKD02S1824081.1:491716-503649 GCA_000966675.3 Picea glauca
GTCTCTATATCGACAATTGATTGGGTCATTGATGTATTTGGTAAATACTCGATCAAACATTTGCTTTGTCGTGAACACACTAAGCCAGTTCCAGGTGGAACCTATACATGATCATTGGATAGTTGTAAACCATGTTCTAAGATATATCCGTGGGACACTAAACTATGGTTTAAGATATACAACATCCAGTGATATACAACTTCATGGATTCACAGATTCGGATTGGGCAGGAAGTGCAGAAGACAGAAGGAGTATTTCAGGGATGTGTTTCAGCTTGGGATCCACTATGATATCTTGGGGCAGCAGGAAAAATAAGTCTGTCACACTCAGCATAGTAGAAGCACAATATATTGTAGCATGTGAGGCATGTACAGAAGAAATATGGATGAGAAAGCTAATTTCTGGATTATTTGATCAGGTTCCAAATTCGACCATAATACACTGTGACAATCAGAGTTGTATAAGGATATCAGAGCACCCAGTGTTTCATGAATGGTCGAAACACATTGAGATCAAATACTAATTTATTCGAGATAAAATCCAAGAAGGAGAAGTAAAGCTCCAGTATATCCCCACAGATGAGCACACAACATATATCTTGACAAAGCCTCTGTCCAGAATAAAGTTTGCATATTTCTGAGACAAATTGGGGATTGTGGAAATAACTCCCTTAGTTGAAAGGGAAGAGACTCTCCAGGTTGGGAGGGAGCACYGACATATCATTGATTTGAGGATAGTCATTTTCAAGTTTGAAAAATAGTCTAGCTTGGGCAGTTCCTTTCCAGTTCGGAAAGTGGTTTGAGATTTTTTACGGATAAGCATTTTCTAGTTCAGAAAATGGTCGAGATCGAATGGTCATTTTCATAATGAAAATGGTTCGATGGATTTTTGATGTACCATAGACAACGATTTCCCTTGTGGCTAACATGGCGAATGGTCTAGGACAATCTTTCTTCTTGATGGTCACTCTAAGTAGTGATCAAGAAGACTGGTCCACCTCTCCGGACAGTCATTCTTTCGAAGCTCACATTTCTGAGCAGTTTCGAAGAATGGTCTGTTTTGGAGGTTGGTACAGGACATTCATTTCCTTAGGAAATGGTCCAGATAGTCATTCCCTAGGGAAGATTCATTTTCTCCAAGTTGCACATTGTTTAGTACCAGAGGAATGGCCCAGATAGGTGAATGGTCCAGGTTCAACAATCAGGGACAGACATTCCCTAGGGCAGACTCATTCTCTCTTGGTTCCACTTTGTTTAGTGTCGGAGGAATGACCCAGATAGGGAATGGTCCAGGCTCACAAATCAGGACAATTATTATTCCTTGCTTGAGAAGAATAGTCCAGATAGCCCATCATTGATGTTCTACTCTGAGGGAAGATGCTCTTCTAGATCTCATAGATGTGAGTGGAAGAATGGCCCAGATGACTCATTTTATATCATAAAAATGTTTTTATGCAGGTTGATATCAGTTGATATGATTACTATGGAGACTGTATCTCTCCAGACAGTAGAGGTATGCTAGTGTGGTGGATATGTTCCATTGTTTGTGAATGTGTGTCATGGATTGAGTAGTTTTGTACTACTATGGATAAACACAGTTGTGTTCTGTCAGTTGACATTGTACCAGGTGTCATGGATATTATCCAGTTGGATAATAATGAAGGTGCTTGTGATTTAATTAGCCTATGTATAATGCTACCATTTGAATGGTATGTTTGAGCTCGAGTCCATTATCAGTTATACCTCCCTCACTAGGAGGGACTGTTGATATTATGGTATTTGCGGGATGTATTAACCTCCATTGTGGCCTTTGACAAGATTAGAATATTCCGAAAGAAAGAAAAGAATTCATTATAACCCTAGAAGATATGTCGGCTAAAGGAGATAATTAATATGGATTAATTAGTACCCAGAGTAAGAAGTATGCCCTGACAGTCTGGTAGAGGAAGTATAAATACAAGGTACCAGTCTTCACTTTACATACAACTCTCAGAATCACAGTGATACACTTGTGTGCACTGCAATTGGGCAGTCTTGTGTGCAAGTCCTGGAGAAGGTGTTGTCGCCTGTTCTAAAGTCTATAGTTTCGGTCTTTCTNCTAAACTATGGTTTAAGATATACAACATCCAGTGATATACAGCTTCATGGATTCACAGATTCGGATTGGGCAGGAAGTGCAGAAGACAGAAGGAGTACTTCAGGGATGTGTTTCAGCTTGGGATGCACTATGATATCTTGGGGCAGTAGGAAACATAAGTCTGTCGCACTCAGCATAGTAGAAGCACAATATATTGCAGCATGTGAGGCATGTACAGAAGAAATATGGCTGAGAAAGCTGATTTCTGAATTATTTGATCAGGTTCCAAATTCGACCATAATACACTGTGATAATCAGAGTTGTATAAGGCTATCAGAACACCCAGTGTTTCATGAATGGTCGAAACACATTGAGATCAAATACTAATTTATTCGAGATAAAGTCCAAGAAGGAGAAGTAAAGCTCCAGTATATCCACATAGATGAGCACACAACATATATCCTGATAAAGCCTCTGTCCAGAATAAAGTTTGCATATTTCTGAGACAAATTGAGGATTGTGGAAATAACTCCCTTAGTTGAAAGGGAAGAGACTCTCCAGGTTGGGAGGGAGCACCGACATATCATTGATTTGAGGATAGTCATTTTCAAGTTTGAAAAATAGTCTAGCTTGGGCAGTTCCTTTCCAGTTCGAAAAGTGGTTTGAGATTTTTTACGGATAGGAATTTTCCAGTTCAGAAAATGGTCGAGATCGAACGGTCATTTTCATAATGAAAATGGTTCGATGGATTGTTGATGCACCATAGGCAACGATTTCCCTTGTGGCTAACATGGCGAATTCTCTAGGACAATCTTTCTTCCTGACGGTCACTCTTAGTAGTGATCGAGAAGACTGGTCCACTTCTCCGGACAGTCATTCTTTCGAAGCTCACAATTCTGAGCAGTTTTGAAGAATGGTCTGTTTTGGAGGTTGGTGTAGGACATTCATTTCCTTAGGAAATGGTCCAGACAGTCATTCCCTAGGGAAGATTCATTTTCTCCAAGTTGCACTTTGTTTAGTACCGAAGGAATGGCCCAGATAGGTGAACGGTCTAGGTTCAACAATCAGGGACAGACATTCCCTAGGGCAGACTCATTCTCTCTTGGTTCCACTTTGTTTAGTGTCGGAGGAATGACCCAGATAGGGAATGGTCCAGGCTCACAAATCAGGACAATTATTATTCCTTGCTTGAGAAGAATAGTCCAGATAGCCCATCATTGATGTTCTACTTTGAGGGAAGATGCTCTTCCAGATCTCACAGATGTGAGTGGAAGAATTGCCCAGATGACTCAGTTTATATCATAACAATGTTTTTATGCAGGTTGATATCAGTTGATATGATTACTATGGAGACTGTATGTCTCCAGACAGTAGAGGTATGCTACTGTGGTGGNACGGATAGGCATTTTCCAGTTTAGAAAATGGTCGAGATCGAACGGTCATTTTAATAATGAAAATGGTTCGATGGATTTTTGATGTACCATAGACAATGATTTCCCTTGTGGCTAACATGGAGAATGGTCTAGGACAATCTTTCTTCTTTACGGTCACTCTTAGTAGTGATCGAGAAGACTGGTCTGCCTCTCCGTACATTCATTCTTTCGAAGCTCACAATTCTGAGCAGTTTCGAAGAATGGTCTATTTTGGAGGTTGGTGCAGGACATTCATTTCCTTAAGAAATGGTCCAGATAGTCATTCCCTAGGGAAGATTCATTTTCTCCAAGTTGCACTTTGTTTAGTACCGGAGGAATGGCCCAGATAGGTGAATGGTCCAGGTTCAGCAATCAGGGACAGACATTCCCTAGGGTAGACTCATTCTCTCTTGGTTCCACTTTGTTTAGTGTCGGAGGAATGACCCAGATAGGGAATGGTCCAGGATCACAAATCAGGACAATTATTATTCCTTGCTTGAGAAGAATAGTTCAGATAGCCCATCATTGATGTTCTACTCTTAGGGAAGATGCTCTTCCAGATCTCACAGATGTGAGTGGAAGAATGGCCCAGATGACTCATTTTATATCATAACAATGTTTTTATGCAGGTTGATATCAGTTGATATGATTACTATGGAGACTGTATGTCTCCAGACAGTAGAGGTATGCTATTGTGGTGGATATGTTCCATTGTTTGTGACTGTGTGTCATGGATTGAGTATTTTTGTACTACTATGGATAAACACAGTTGTGTTTTGTTAGTTGACATTGTACCAGGTGTCATGGATATTATCCAGTTGGATAATAATGAAGGTGCTCGTGATTTAATTAGCCTATGTATAATGCTACCATTTGAATGGTATGTTTGAGCTCGAGTCCATTATCAATTATACCTCCCTCGCTAGAAGGGAGTGTTGATATTATGGTAGTTGCGGGATGTATTAACCTCCATTGTGACCTTTGACAAGATTAGAATACTTCGAAAGAAAGAAAAGAATTGATTATAACCCTAGAAGATATGTCAGCTAAAGGAGATAATTAATATGGATTAATTAGTACCCAGAGTAAGAAGTCTGCCCTGACAGTCTGGCAGAGGAAGTATAAATAAAGGGTTCCATTCTTCACTTTACATACAACTCTCAGAATCACAGTGATACACTTGTGTGCACTACAGTTGGGCAGTCTTGTGTGCAAGTCCTGGAGAAGGTGTTGTCGCCTGTTCTGAAGTCTATAGTTTCAGTCTTTCTAGTTTGGACTCTCTGATCATATTTGGTTACTTCTTTCTTGGCTATTGGTTTTCTACCAAGATTCTTCTCTCTATCAAATTCAAGGTGCTCGGGGGTGGCTTCAGCCTATGGTTGTGTGACAATAGTGATATTGTCTATGGTTAAGAGAGCACATTCTAACACATAACACATAGCAAGAAAGGAGTTAGGGGCTCTCCCCTTTTTTTTCCCACTCCTTCCACACAACCTGGGGATTTCAACCCAACTGATTTATTTCTAAGGCCTTACTTCCTTTGGTTGATGTGGCTTTAACCAAGACTATTCAATCAAACATACTCATTTATCCCTTCTCCTTGCCTAGTTGTACTTGTTCTCACAACTGCTCATCTAAGACCTACAACTTTGTAAGCAATTCAGAGTTATTGGAGTGGACAAGTGTTCCTTCTTTTTCCTCTTCTTGGCTTTTGCAAATTATTCCAGGTTGGGATCTTCCTGCTCTTTTCGTAGAGCAGCCTTGGTTAGGCCTCACTCTAACATTTTTGGATACATCAACAATCTTTTTGTTCATAGTGGGTTAGGAACCTGAGCATCATGCACATTATCATTCAGTTCTCAGAGTGGTTAACATTCATTTGTTATTCTTCCACCTACACATTTTGTTTTAAAAATGTAATCCAGGATTCTTATATAGGCAGGATTTCCAGCCCATTGCCCAACCTTCAACAATCGTTAGGGTTGTGACTATGTTCTTCTGACAGAGTCCTTACACAGTTTCTTCAAAGGGAACTCCTTCAGCACACAACTTCCTCGTTGCATATCCATCACTATTTGTGATGGCCTCAACCTTGAATTAGCTTCGGCTCATTACCAAGCATTCTTTAAGGAACATAGACATGCATTTTTGACATGCATCCAGATTATGTATCCACACATATTCTAGTTTTTGTGAACTTACATCCATGATGTACTTAGCTATATTCATAATCATAAGCCTGTATGTAGTTGTCATAAGTATGTNACAATGTTTTTATGCAGGTTGATATCAGTTGATATGATTACTATGGAGACTGTATGTCTCCAGACAGTAGAGGTATGCTACTGTGGTGGATATGTTCCATTGTTTGTGACTGTGTGTCATGGATTGAGTAGTTTTGTACTACTATGGATAAACACAGTTGTGTTCTGTCAGTTGACATTGTACTAGGTGTCATGGATATTATCCAGTTGGATAATAATGAAGGTGCTTGTGATTTAATTAGCCTATTTATAATGCTACCATTTGAATGGTATGTTTGAGCTCGAGTCCATTATCAGTGATACCTCCCTCGCTAGGAGGGAGTGTTGATATTATGGTAGTTGCGGGATGTATTAACCTCCATTGTGACCTTTGACAAGATTAGAATATTCCGAAAGAAAGAAAAGAATTGATTATAACCCTAGAAGATATGTTGGCTAAAGGAGATAATTAATATGGATTAATTAGTACCCGGAGTAAGAAGTCTGCCCTGACAGTCTGGCAGAGGAAGTATAAATACAGGGTGTCAGTCTTCACTTTACATACAACTCTCAGAATCACAGTGATACACTTGTGTGCACTACAGTCCATGTTACTTCGCTACTTCGCTCTTCAGGATTTTTGGTCACTCCAACTCGCAATTCTCCCAAGGCGCGAACTTCGAACTGATATATCATAGGGTCAAGAGGGCTCCCGAAGGATCCAGAGATCCACGACCCAAATCACTTCGTGACTTTGGGTTTCAGAAGACTTGGCCATGCTAACACGCGATTCTCTTAATGCATAAACTCTGAACTCATATATCTGACAGTTGAGATGGGTCCTAAAGGATCCATAGATCCACGGTCCAGGTCATTTCACAACTTTGGGTTTCATAGGTTTTAGTCGTGCCAACACGCAGTTATCCCAAAATGCGAACTCCAATGAGCTCTAGGGTTAACTCCCACACTCTTTCCCATAACCAACGGTCATATCAGCCCTTGGTTCCCTCCAAAAAAATCTTGTCCGCCCGTATTCCAAATGAAAAGATATGCCCTTTCGATACTTGAATCTCGCTATCCTTCCTGAGCTTCGTCGGTTATGAAGCACTTAAGAGCTTTGCGCTCTTTCTCCTGAACTTAACACTTAGAAGTGTCTTCTGCACACCCCTTGCACTCCTTCATCAAGTCTAGAACTTAAGAGTTTCTCGACCTCTATCCGCCTCATAGAGACTCTGTGCATATCTACACTACCTCTCATGATCTTAACAGACTCTATCCCCCACAGAGACTCAGGGAAACTGGGAGTGTCGATGTGCACCCATGAAAACCGTGGCCAAGGTCGATGAACACAAACCCCATTTATTTTAACTTAATCCACCACAGGGCTCGGGCATTTACGCATACAAATTAGAAAATTCCATACTTACTTAAATACACAATTTAAACAAGAATAAAGAGATACAATATAATCATTAAGCAAACATGCACATCCATGAGTCATTCATAGGATATCCAACTTTATTACATAGTTACAACTCATTTACACAGGGTATGAGAATACTTATGTATTACAAGTTGCATCCTGCTAACTGACTGTGGGTGTGTTCCTTTCCTCCCAACCGTAGGCTTAGAGGCATTCATTCTTAACACCCTGGCCACCCCTCTGCCAAGCCATGATATCACTAGGGAACTATGCCCTCTCTCAGAGACCTTCTCTATGTCATAGTATCTCGATGAGGTTTATCAGATACTTCCTCAGCATCAAGCTCATGTTCGAGCCTTTCAGGTCGTGTTCTCTGCACTTCCTTTTGGTTCGTGCATCTCCTTCCAAGCTTGCACTCCCATCTGGTGTCTCTCCTCTTGCTACCCCCTTTCCTTACCATCTATGTGTGTGTATCTTACCTTCCTTCTTTACGGAGGTTTCCGACCTATCATGTTCCTTTTGTCAGAAGAAATCTTGGGTCTGTAGGTCTCTGTGGTACATCGGGTTAACAACCCATGTTTCCATTCATGGGGGTGGTTGATTATTCAACCACTAGTCCTTTCCTTCATTAACTGATTCTTTCCTCTAGAGATATCATGGCTCGTACTTCAAGGCTTCACCNTAAACCTCTGCACTGCACGATCTTACACCACACGTCCACAGAACATCAATGACTCTATTTTACTTCGGGACTTCGCGCTTTGGGAGTTTACTCACTCCTCAACTGAAATCTCCTGTATTTAGTTAGTGTTGGGTTGACCATGGCCTAGATCTGATAGTCCTGATCTATCCATGTAGACCCCAAATCGACGACTCGTAACCTCCTCTTAGGGTTCCACTATTGTGCCATGCTTGGAAACACCGTCACTCGACACGTGCATCCCCACGTTCTCTCGACATGATTCACACTTTCCCTCAATCGAACGGACGAGAGGGATCCTAAAGGATCCATAGATCCATGGTCCACGTTACTTCGCTACTTCGCTCTTCAGGATTTTTGGTCACTCCAACTCACAATTCTCCCAAGGTGCGAACTCCAAACTGATATATCATAGGGTCAAGAGGGCTCCCGAAGGATCCAAAGATCCACGACCCAGATCACTTCGTGACTTTGGGTTTTAGAAGACTTGGCCATGCTAACACGCGATTCTCTTGATGTGTGAACTCTGAACTCATATATCTAACGGTTGAGATGGGTCCTGAAGGATCCATAGATCCATAGTCCAGGTCATTTCACAACTTTGGGTTTAAGAGGTTTTAGTCGCGCCAACATGCAGTTATCCTGAAATGCGAACTCCAACGAGCTCTAGGGTTAACTCCCACACTCTTTCCCATAACCAACAGTCATATCAGCCCTTGGTTCCCTCCAAACAAATCTCGTCCGCCCGTCTTCCAAATGAAAAGATATTCCCTTTCGATACTTGAATCTCGCTATCCTTCCTGAGCTTCGTCAGTTATGAAGTACTTAAGAGCTTTGCGCTCTTTCTCCTGAACTTAACACTTAGAAGTGTCTTCTGCACACCCCTTGCACTCCTTCATCAAGTCTAGAACTTAAGAGTTTCTCGACCTCTGCCTGCCTCATAGAGACTCTATGCATATCTACACTACCTCTCATGATCTTAACAGACTCTATCCCTCCCAGAGACTCAGGGCAACTGGGAGTGTCGATGTGCAACCATGAAAACCGTGGCCAAGGTTGACGAACACAAACCCCATTTATTTTAACTTAATCCACCACAGGGCTCGGGCATTTACGCATACAAATTAGACAATTCCATACTTACTTAAATATAAAATTTAAACAAGAATAAAGAGATACAATATAATCATTAAGCAAATATGCACATCCCTGAGTCATTCATAGGATATCCAACTTTATTACATAGTTACAACTCATTTACACAAGGTATGAGAATACTTATGTATTACAAGTTGCATCCTGCTAAATGACTGTGGGTGTGTTCCTTTCCTCCCAACCGTAGGCTCAGAGGCATTCATTCTTAGCACCTTGGCCACCCCCGTGCCAAGCCATGATATCACTAGGGAACTATGCCCTCTCTCAGAGACCTTCTCTATGTCACAATATCTCGACGAGGTTTATCAGATACTTCCTCAACATCAAGCTCATGTTCGATCCCTTCAAGTCATGTTCTCTGCACTTCCTTTTGGTTCGTACGTCTCCTTCCAAGCTTGCGCTCCCATCTGGTGTCTCTCCTCTTGCTACCCCCTTTCCTTACCGTCTTTGTGTGTGTATCTTACCTTCCTTCTTTAAGAAGGTTTCCGACCTATCATGTTCCTTCTTTTAGAAGAAGTCTTGGGTCTGTAGGTCTCTGTGGTACTTCGGGTTAACAACCCATGTTTCCATTCATGGGGGTGGTTGATTATTCAACCACTAGTCCTTTCCTTCATTAACTGATTCTTTCCTCTAGAGATATCATGGATCGTACTTCAAGGCTTCACCCCCCAACAGTTAGTTATGGGAAATTTAATAATAATACATTTACATCATCCACATGCCTTTGCATGGTAATCCTATTTTATGATTATTTACAAGTTGGGGGAAACAGGGGTGTTACAGTAGCCAATTGGAGCAGTTTATTAATGCAAAATAAAAAAAATACAGAGATATTTTACAAGAGAGTTTATCATAATCGGTCATCGACAAATGACNTAAACCTCTGCACTGCACGATCTTACACCACACGTCCACAGAACATCAATGACTCTATTTTACTTCGGGACTTCGCGCTTTGGGAGTTTACTCACTCCTCAACTGAAATCTCCTGTATTTAGTTAGTGTTGGGTTGACCATGGCCTAGATCTGATAGTCCTGATCTATCCATGTAGACCCCAAATCGACGACTCGTAACCTCCTCTTAGGGTTCCACTATTGTGCCATGCTTGGAAACACCGTCACTCGACACGTGCATCCCCACGTTCTCTCGACATGATTCACACTTTCCCTCAATCGAACGGACGAGAGGGATCCTAAAGGATCCATAGATCCATGGTCCACGTTACTTCGCTACTTCGCTCTTCAGGATTTTTGGTCACTCCAACTCACAATTCTCCCAAGGTGCGAACTCCAAACTGATATATCATAGGGTCAAGAGGGCTCCCGAAGGATCCAAAGATCCACGACCCAGATCACTTCGTGACTTTGGGTTTTAGAAGACTTGGCCATGCTAACACGCGATTCTCTTGATGTGTGAACTCTGAACTCATATATCTAACGGTTGAGATGGGTCCTGAAGGATCCATAGATCCATAGTCCAGGTCATTTCACAACTTTGGGTTTAAGAGGTTTTAGTCGCGCCAACATGCAGTTATCCTGAAATGCGAACTCCAACGAGCTCTAGGGTTAACTCCCACACTCTTTCCCATAACCAACAGTCATATCAGCCCTTGGTTCCCTCCAAACAAATCTCGTCCGCCCGTCTTCCAAATGAAAAGATATTCCCTTTCGATACTTGAATCTCGCTATCCTTCCTGAGCTTCGTCAGTTATGAAGTACTTAAGAGCTTTGCGCTCTTTCTCCTGAACTTAACACTTAGAAGTGTCTTCTGCACACCCCTTGCACTCCTTCATCAAGTCTAGAACTTAAGAGTTTCTCGACCTCTGCCTGCCTCATAGAGACTCTATGCATATCTACACTACCTCTCATGATCTTAACAGACTCTATCCCTCCCAGAGACTCAGGGCAACTGGGAGTGTCGATGTGCAACCATGAAAACCGTGGCCAAGGTTGACGAACACAAACCCCATTTATTTTAACTTAATCCACCACAGGGCTCGGGCATTTACGCATACAAATTAGACAATTCCATACTTACTTAAATATAAAATTTAAACAAGAATAAAGAGATACAATATAATCATCAAGCAAACATGCACATCCCTGAGTCATTCATAGGATATCCAACTTTATTACATAGTTACAACTCATTTACACAGGGTATGAGAATACTTATGTATTACAAGTTGCATCCTGCTAAATGACTGTGGGTGTGTTCCTTTCCTCCCAACCATAGGCTCAGAGGCATTCATTCTTAGCACCTTGGCCACCCCCGTGCTAAGCCATGATATCACTAGGGAACTATGCCCTCTCTCAGAGACCTTCTCTATGTCACAATATCTCGACAAGGTTTATCAGATACTTCCTCAACATCAAGCTCATGTTCGATCCCTTCAAGTCGTGTTCTCTGCACTTCCTTTTGGTTCGTACATCTCCTTCCAAGCTTGCGCTCCCATCTGGTGTCTCTCCTCTTGCTACCCCCTTTCCTTACCGTCTTTGTGTGTGTATCTTACCTTCCTTCTTTAAGAAGGTTTTCGACCTATCATGTTCCTTCTTTTAGAAGAAGTCTTGGGTCTGTAGGTCTCTGTGGTACTTCGGGTTAACAACCCATGTTTCCATTCATGGGGGTGGTTGATTATTCAACCACTAGTCCTTTCCTTCATTAACTGATTCTTTCCTCTAGAGATATCATGGATCGTACTTCAAGGCTTCACCCCCCAACAGTTAGTTATGGGAAATTTAATAATAATACATTTACATCATCCACATGCCTTTGCATGGTAATCCTATTTTATGATTATTTACAAGTTGGGGGAAACAGGGGTGTTACAGTAGCCAATTGGAGCAGTTTATTAATGCAAAATAAAAAAAATACAGAGATATTTTACAAGAGAGTTTATCATAATCGGTCATCGACAAATGAC
>JZKD02S1824081.1:572261-582977 GCA_000966675.3 Picea glauca
TTTCATATTAAGTTTGACTAACATATATGTAATTATGTCACCTTAAACCAGTCCTTAACAAGATCCATACCTTTGAGTGATGGGGTGCCTCCATTGTTGTTCCTCTCCATCCTGCGATTCATCACATGACTTAATTATATTTCAGAATATTAATTAAATATGTAAAAACCTCTACAAATTAATGACTAAAGACGAATACCTGAATGAGCTTCTCTTCATTTCGAGAATAAATTATTCTCTATTGAACAGTGTTGAAGGAAAATCTCCCTGCGGACAAGTAGATCTCCTCAAAGACCTAGACTCTTAACTCTAAGACATAAAGTGCTTATCATGGTGACTGACTTCCTTTTAGATCTAGGTGGACTAGTGTGTGAGAAGGAAGGAGAAAAGAAGTACCTTTTACCGGTGTTTGTCCCTGCACGCTTCGAGTTGAGCTCCAATCTTTCGCTCTTTGATAAGACCTGTAGACAAACAAGGTATGACCACTTCCTACTCTATCAAGATTAGTCCGAAATAGGTCTATCTACTAAAGAGACAAATTCACGTGAGATTGAACAATAATTAGAAATAAATGGGCCAAGCAAATTATATTCATGAGGACAAAACATTGCTTACAACCATAGATGGAATTGCAGCAGTTCCGCCAAGTCCTCCTTGTCTACCCCTTTCTCAAAAGATCCACAATCCGAATGACAATAGCTTCACCAATTTCTCCCTATGAGATCATAGGTCTCTTGCTTCCAATATATCTATGTTCCAACACTAGCTAAGATCATAAGTTTGGTGTGATTCTCTCTTTCCAATCCTCCCTTTCACCATGAGAAAGCTTGCTTATATAGCCTTAGAGAGGCTCAATAGCTTGATATATCTTTAGGGTGAGTTGAGGATTTTCCTCCTCCAGTTAGGGATCTGCCCTAAGATCATGGCTTGATTGAGGATTCAAATCCAATTGCCTTCCAAGAATGAAAGGATCCTTCCCCCATTCATCTCAACAACTTAACAACTGCCCAGAATAGGTAGCGCTCCCTCAAAAAGGCCATCAGAGCGCTATAGCGCTCCCTAGTAGTGTTTAGGGGGGCGCCAACACTCCTAAAATCAATAACGCTCCTCCAGAAGGGCCAAAGAAGCTTTATAATGCTCCAAGACAGTGTAAGGGGGAGAGTCAACACTCCCAGAAAAGGTATAGGGGAGTGCTCCCCTCCAAAAACTCAATTTTTGGGGTGCTTTCAGATGGCAAAAGGTTTATAAGCCTGCTGACTCATTTCTTCTCTTCCAAATCAAATGTTTGAGGTGTTTCAAGTGTCCTTCTTATGTTGTTATAAGCACGACATAGGCATCATGAAAATATGCTTTCTTTAACACATGCGACACTTGTGAGCAAAGTGCTACACTTGTGAGAAAAATGCGACACTTGCGACCAACACTTGCGACACTATCAAAGTGAGTATTTTTTATGTGTAACAGATTGCCCCCCAAAGTATGAAGTTAGAAGATAGGAACTGATAACTGAAATGCTTTGTAGACTTTCAAGAAAGGGTATAGACGCAGAGAACCTGACAAAAAATGCACACAAACATCCAACAAATATTATGACATGTTTCAAACCCAAGGCAGGCATACCTATGCTTGGGTGATTAAGACTTGCAAGATATGGCCACCATAAAATACACTGCGGATCCATAATTGTATTGATAAAAAGGTATAGCCACTGAAAATACACTGTGAATCTATACTCTTATGACATGAACTAATCGTAGCCACGAAGAATACAAAGTGGATCTACGAGATGATAAGACATAGCCACGACCAATACAAAGTGGGTCTATGTAACAATATATGTGTCATTGTTCAAAAGAAACTCCTTCACAACTTGGGCAAAGTACATATCAAAGTGATCACTCAACCCAGGGTCTTCTTACTGATTCCGATGTAGTACGAATCTAACCATGTGAATAGATGTCCTGATGTCGAACATGGTAGAAACCACTTGATTACCGGTCAATGATGTAAACCGTTAACAAGCGCGAGGGAGATCACCATTAATGTCAATGATTCCCAAGGTACTCTAGTACATTCCAACGAATGTGAATGGATGAGCTGAAGTCGAACATTCATGGAATCATCCGATCAGAGGCCAATGATGTAAACCCACTGTCGGACGTGAGGAGGCCTGCCATTGAGGCATGCAGGTCCCAAAGTACTAATTGGTTTCTAAGTCTAGTTCTTGGATAATGTGTTGAAGTCGAAAAGAATAGACTCGTCGAAGGAGGGCCTTGATGTATCCCCCATAAACGACATGAAATGGACATAGAGATGTAATTGGTAGATCAAATGAACATGGACTAACACGGGTATTGAGACAAGACATTTTTGATGGCTGAATCTCAAGGATACTTCCCTTGAACATTGAGGCACAACAGCAGAAACATGACATGGACCAAAACTTGATGATGCAGTGGATGTTGTGACTTATGTCAGGTGACCCAAAGGAGTGAAAGAAACTCAAAGGATTGGCTCAGTGCAGAGGTTCAACAGATTATAATGCATGCAAAAGACAAAGTGTCATGTTCAAGGGAGACTCTAAGAATTACTTGGTAATGTTCTCAAGAGATTGCTTGGCTTGCTTATTTTAAATTTTCCCCCATCCAGATAGACGAGTACCTCGTTTAAATTTAACGAGCTTGAGGAGGGTAACACATGCTTAATATAACTCACCTTCAGTAAGTTCCTCTTCCTTTGTTTAATGAACTTGAAGAAGTAAGGGTTCGGTCCCGTATGGGCCTGTCGATGTTTGTTTTAGCGAGTCCAAAGACATAAAACTCAAAGGTTTTTCATGATTATAGAGTCTGGAAAAACACTTAAAAGAGAACTCTCTCAGTTCCTTTTTCGTACAGTTAGTCTCACAAGGCCGAAAAAGAGATAAACTGTCACTCAAAAGATGCCCTTTAGAACCTTTTAACGAGTCTGAAAGGAAGCAAGATCACTCGATGATATTTTCATATTTAGAGAGTCTGAAAAGAGTTTAAAGGTGACTCCAGGGGGTTCCTTTTTCGTGTGTCCATGCGGGTCCGAAAAAGAGATAAAAGTCTACTCGGATGCATTCTCATGTATTTTCGAGCATGAGAAAGAACAAAGACTAAGCTCGGTATGCCCCCAGCTTGAAATCTAGTGTCTTAACTCCAGAAAGATCATCAAGGGCTAGAGACATGCCCTCCAAGCTTCAATTCATTCACCGACTTTGAGGCCGTCACCAATTTCTCTAGTAGATGAGAAAAAGGAGAAGGGTGGATGAAGAGAAGGTTCAAGAGAGATGACTGTTTCATTTTTTAACGAGCTTGACACAGGAAAAGAACTATGCTTAGGACCTCTATTTCATTTTTTAACGAGCTTGCCACAGAGAAGATAAACTATGCTCGTGGTCGCTTCTTGATCATGGCTTCCAAGAGGATAATGCTCTGGAAGGATACCATGTCAAGGGACAAAACTCAGTCATGGCCTCCAAGAGATCTTCGTCGGATGGAAGACAATCACTCTGGAAGGAACAAATGTCGAGGGTCGTGACAGGGGTAAGGAGATCAAGCTCCAATAACCTTATCGAAGAGATCACTATGTCAACTACCGGATCCAAATCATCGAAAGTTGAGGTCATGGGAGACAACGCCACATAATTGACATGCAGCGGGGGTGATACTGTCTGCATATAAGAACCACTTAGGGAGGTAACCCAGTCGGGGCCGATGAATGAAAGTTGATCAATAGTAAAAAAATTTCCATCGTGAGGGAAAGATATCACATGGAAAAGGGTGGATACAAGAACTGTCATAGCATAGACATAATCCCACCCAAGGAGTAAAGAAAAATCCAAGGGGTCTCAGACTACCATGACATCGATAAAGACAGTTTTCCCTCCCAAAGTTATAGGAAACTGAGGAAGGATCCCTAAAGTTTGACTAGTTCTTTTGTTAAAAGCTAACAGATTTTGTGTAACCGGTGCAAGTTGCGGACAACCCAAAGCGTACCAAGCGATAGAAGAAAAAATACTAACGGACGCACCTTCAGCTATCAGCGTTTGAGGAATGTCCCAACCACAAACCTGTACTGTAATCTAGAAAGGAATGTGGGAGGGAAGACGAGGTCTAGTTAGCGCACCGCAATCAAAAAAGATGGCCTCATTACTTGGAGGGGGTTTCGTAGAAGAATGAGAAATTCCCCCTGGTACGGTAGAGTTTGTATTAATGAGAAAAACATGGGTAGTATCGGGTTTACATTATATAAGGAGAGTAGGATCGACCAATGATTGGATTGGATCAACCAATGGTGGACTTGGATAGACCACTTTAGCACTCTTCAGAGGAAGACTGGGACTGACCGAGGAAGGGACTGGATCATTCACTTTGACATTCCTCAATGGAGGAATGGGATCGACCGATGGCGAAACTGGATCGACCACTTGAGTTTCATTCTCCGAGGGAAGAATGGGGTCAACAGGTGGAAACAGATCGACCGCTTTGGTGTCACTCTCTAATGGGAGAGTGGGATTGATCGAGGATGAAAACAGATCGACCACTTTGGTGTCACTCTTTTGATGAAGAGCGGGGTTGATCGATGATGGAACTGGATCAACTACTTGGGTTCATGATTCAATCGAGGAGGAAACTAGATCGACCACCTGATCAACCGGACTGACCGGGGATGGAACCGGATTGACCAGTCCATCAACCAATGATGGGTCAAAGGAAAGCTTACGATAACCTTTTGGAAGTTGAAGTTTTTCCAAAAGAGAAGAAGCCTCATCCATGCGAGAACAAAGGTGAGAATAATGATTACCTTTACATAACATGCAAGGGAACTTGATATTTTTCTTCTTCTTACCAACCTGAACATCACTAGTTGACGGGGTATCATCGACATGATCAACAGAGGACGATGATGTGGAGCACCACATTTCTAAGACCTGGGTAAGACCGGGGAAATCCCTCAGAAAGTGGTCACCCTTACAAAGGCTGCAAGGGAATTTGGGTTTTGGATTCTTCATTTTAATCTTGTTGACCTCATCAATACTCCCAGTACTATTAACAATAACTAGTTTCTTAGAGCCAACATCTGATATTGTTGGGGCCTTTGTCCTTTTCGGGTTCTTCTTCTTCTTCTCTTTCCGTTTCTTCTTCTTCTGATCAACCTGGATACTTGCTTTAGAGCTTTCACTAGGCGAAGAAGGAGAAATGGAAGGAGACTTAATGGACGAAGAAGGTGAAAAGTTGACGTGAGGTTGATGTGTGGGTGGTGTACCAACATCTAAAGTATTAGGTGCAGCTAAAACATTGGGAGGATCCGGGATCATCGAAGTGGGGAACAACCAAACTAGTAATCCGATAGTAGTCCTGGAAGACTCAGTGTGGCAACATATGGAGAACCAAAGTTTCCAAATGAAGGAAAGGTATAAGGTTCCCCAGGAGAAGGGGTTCCTCCATTGGTACTCCCAGGATTCGATGCCATTAATACTGACTTGACCTAAGGTCCACTAAGTATAACAAACAACACACACTATGAATCTGAGAAGCAATCAATCAAACAAACCTTCCTATGATGAAACCACTAGTTGGTGATGAAATCCAATGTCGCGAGATCAAAATAGGAAGGGGCGAGGATAGCGCAGGTGGATCAGTTACATTGGCAACCTGCTTAACGGACTTACGCCTTGGTGCAAGCTTCCACGCAGTAATTGTGGATTTACCCTCCAAGGAGCCCGAGTGAGTTTGACCAACGTCTGTTCTAGGTACAGTGAGACTTCCCTTCACTGTCACCTTGTGTGAGACCCTAAATATTGTGGCTACTAAGGTCACCAACTCGTAGTCATCCCCTGGGCGGATACAATCGACAATCCAGTCGGAACGTATGGGTAGGATAACAAGTCCGAAATCAACTTGAAAGGATCCCACACATAATCATGGGTATACCTTCCAGTGACCCCCAATATACGATCCGACCACTACAAACAGTTGAACCATGAAGAGATAATATCCGTAACTCACCCGAATGCGACCTCGTGCGTAACCCCTGTGTGAGAGGGTGATCCTAGCAAGACAATATGACAATTGGATTTGAATCTCCCTACCGCAAGATACTAAGTTTGTTTGATAGCTTTGGAAATTTATTCTTTCAACCTATTCCAAATCCCTACACCTTAAAATAATGTAGGTTTGCTAACAAAGATGTAAAAAGTCTGATAAATTTTAATTAAGCGTTGATTTTAATGGCTATTGTTTACTTAGAGGGTGTACGAAAGTGAAACTGATGGAATGATGACTCAATTCCCAAAAATATGCATGCAATATGATAAGCAATCATTTATTTTCAATGAATACCTAATTAAGGGAAAGAGGAAGAGTCATTTTCACTATCAAACACTTGATAAGGAATGCCCTCAATCAATTTTGTTCTCAATCAAATCCGATATGATGCTACAACATTTTAGAAATGAAAACTAATATGAAAACTAATCATTGAGATGTACTTTTGTCGTTTTCATGCGAACGATGATCAATTCAATGAAAAACTTGTCCTACCAACTACCCTTTCAGATCAAGGAGATTCGGACAAGAAAACCTAGATTTCGCACAAACAACACACCCTTTTGCAATCAAACAAGAGAAAAAAAATAAAAAATGCAAAAGGAAGGAGAAAGAGATTGGATCAGATGACGTCAAAGAACCAAATGAGAAGAGTCACAGACTTCTAATGTCCTTCACTAGAGTTCCCGCTCAGTCGGATAGGAGAGAAGAAAGCAGGGGATCGATTTCAAGCTCTCAACAACAAAAAACTCAAAAATAATGAAGAAGGGCATACAATATAAACAAAAAGGTGTTTACTTCTCAAGAGGAAGCATGTAAAAGGTCAAAGGAAGAATGACTGAATCTCAAAACAACTCAGCAAGTGAAAAAACAGGGTTTGGACCTCCAAAAATTGTAATTTTTGAAGAGATTTTGGGAAAAAAAGGGCTGGCGCTATGGTATAAGGGCCACCAGAGCATTATTAATCTCTATCTAACACTTCCAGGGAGTGTTATCACTCTGCTAACATGAGCAGGGGGGCGCCAGGCTAAAAAAACTCATAAAAATGTCCAAAAACCCAAAATTTTGATCAAATTTTGACAGTCAAGATGAGTGTGATGGGGTAAAGAGTCAACCAGCAAGTGCAATAAGATATAAAGGGGTGAACAAGGCCTCATAACACAAAGGGTAATATAAGGCCTATGAGGAAAAACAAAACTAAGAAAGTTCTGATTTCTCCCCAGTGGAGTCGCCAGTTTCTGTTGAAGGAAAATCTCCCTGCGGACAAGTAGATCTCCTCAAAGAGATAGAGTCTTAACTCTAAGATAGAAAGTGATTATCATGGTCACTGACTTTCTTTTATATCTAGGTGGACTAGTGTGTGATAAGGAAGGAGAAAAGAAGTACCTTTTATCGATGTTTGTCCTTGCACGCTCCGAGTTGAGCTCCAATCTTTCGCTCTTCGATAAGCCCTGTAGATAAACAAGGTACGACCACTTCCTACTCTATCAAGATTATTCTGAAATAGGTCTATCTACTAAAGAGACAAATTCATGTGATATTGAACATGAATTAGAAATAAACAAGCCAAACAAATTATATTAATGAGGACAAAACATTGCTTACAGCCATAGATGGAATTGCAGCAGTTCCGTCAAGTCCTCCTTGTCTACCCCTTGCTCAAAAGATCCATGATCCGAATGACGATAACTTCACTGATTTCTCCCTATGAGATCATAGGTCTCTTGCTTCCAAAATATATTTTTTCTAGCACCAGCTATAAGATCATAAGTTTGGTGTGATTCTCTCTTTCCAGTCCTCCCTTTCACCATGAGAAAGCTTGCTTATATAGCCTTGGAGAGGCTCAACAGCTTGAGATATATTTAGGGTGAGTTGAGGATTTTCCTCCTCCAGTTAAGGATCTGCCCTAAGATCATGGCTTGATTGAGGATTCGAATCCAATTTCCTTCCAATAATGAAAGGATCCTTCCCCCATTCATCTCAACAACTTAACAACTGCCCAGAATAGGTAGCGCTCCCTCAAAAAGGCCATCAGAGTGATATAGCGCTCCCTAGTAGTGTTTAGGGGGGTGCCATCACTCCTAAAATCAATAGAACTCCTCCAGAAGGGCCAAAGAAGCTTTATAATGCTCCCAGACAGTGTAAGGGGGAGTTCCATCACTCCCAGAAGAGGCATAGGGGAGCGCTCCCCTCCAAAAACTCAGTTTTTGGGGTGCTTTCAGATGGCAAAAGGTTTATAAGCCTGCTGACTCATTTCTTCTCTTCCAAATCAAATGTTTGAGGTGTTTCAAGTGTCCTTATCATGTCATTATAGGCACGACATAGGCATCATGACAATATGCTTTATTTAACACTTGCGACACTTGTGAGCAAAGTGTGACACTTGTGAGCAAAATGCGACACTTGCGACTGACACTTGCGACACTATCCAAGTGAGTATTTTTTATGTGTAACAAACATGACGATCCACGTGAAGTTGGAAGATCTTTTGGCCCCTCCTCCCCCTCTCACATCACTCTCATTTCCCCATTCTCAATCTATCTATATTTTACAACTATAATTAGAAATGACAGTAACATTAAATGTAAGCAAAAAAAATTCCTCGCCATGTGCTAAAACAAAAAACATGAAAGCAAATAACATTCATGACATTTAGGAAAACAAAATACATTACATTGGACTAGAAATATATTAGAATTATATTAATAATAAAATGTATAATCATTTGTTTTTCTTCTTCTTCTTCTTCCTGTTATCCATGAAAGCACAAATTAAGTCGTCATCATCAGCATTTAACTAATCCCCCACAGTTATTGGGCATTCTTGAAGTGTTGCATCATCTGTACTCAACACCTCATGCCATGATGAACTTCTAGTATTTAGGCATGGAGGTTCAGGATGCGCATGGGCATCCACTACCACAACAACAAAAAAAATTCAAGTGATATTGTTATTCAGTACTATTCCTATTGAAATTTAATTAATACAGATTTAATTACAATGTTTTATACCTAGATTAGCGGGTGCAGTAGAAACAATAGCTAGTGGCCGCATTGTTGTTTATGCGCTTGTTGATCTCCGCTCTTGATCAACATCTACATGCTCTTCCATAAGAAACAATATAAGTATTTAGTACAAAATATACCCTAAATATTAATACTCATTGAAAAATGGAAAAACATTAAAAATGCGCGCATACCACTATGTAATGGTCCTTTGGAAACAATGCTTGAATCAATATGGGGGTGAGGATGTGGTTCATTGGGTACATTAGGAGCATTGTTAGCATTGTGAATCTCCTACAAATGTGGAAAAGACACACATTATTTTACATTTTAAATGAATAAAAAATATATTTTACACTACAAGTAATCAATGAGTAAAAACTAATTGACAAGTTTTTAATTTCATTTTATTTACCATGTCCTCCAGAGAGACACATGGCGATTGCCCCAAGCTTCTTCATCGTTCCACCAAGCCATCAAAATCCTACATGAACCTGACCTTTAGATCTTTTTTTGTGGCTTGCTCGTTGAACAAATCCCCCCGCATTGGGCAATATCAAAATCATTAGTCACTAGCTGCAATGAATTACATATTTTATAATGATGATAATAAAAAAAAGAAAAATATGTAGGCACTTACAACTCGTGCCTTCAATATCCCGTAACCAACTTGGCCCAGTTTATGTTGCCCGTGTTTTGCTTGTCTTTCCTTTGTTGCCTTGGAAGTGTCTTGGAGTCTATGCAATATTTTGAAATATGTTAGATATTGATTGTTTTCCTCGTAAAGTAAACAAAAGACTATCATAGTAAATTGAAAACACCTCTTACCTTCCAGGGCCAGGTGGTTTCTTCCCTTGTGCTTTCATCGCTAATTCTCTTGCATCGAGAATAATTTCTTTCCACTCCCTCTAGGAGAAAACCAAAGGGCGTTCGCACTTGGGGTCCTTACTAATTTATTCCTATACACCTCTCTAACATGTTTCAAACGTTTTCCGGTCATTTTTAGGACTTCCGGCTTATTGAACGAGTCACCAAACTCACCAACCAGTCTAGAGATAAGAAGGCTTTTCAGTTTGGAATCTTGTCGATTCCATCGTAGTCGAATGATCGACCCAAAAATTTCTAATGCATAGTCATTCAAACTATTGTAGATCACATTGTTTCTTGTAAAACTTTGTTATCATTAGTAATTTAAATCTCACCGATATGTGATTGTTTAAACAATTATATAACATGAATCTCTATAAAGACATATATTAAATACCTGGTAGCTGTACTGTTTTTAGAGGAACCATGTCCTGGTCGACCAAAAATGATACTGCGATTGTTCCTGTGCTTTGGATACGTGTAGCACCAGGGTAACAATCAACGAAAGAGTGATCAGATCCATGATCATTTGCACCACCTGCACGATTTGGCATGTGCTGTGGGGGCGTGGCATCACCTCTAGAAGGTATATAATCGGTCTCAGGCGGTACAATTAGGGTGGAAAATAGCCTGGTGGCCACGTGGCCATGTAGGTTCGCTTTTGTAGTCCCATTGCTGCTACCAGGACCTTCCCCTTCCCCTCTCATCAATCTCACAAAATTCTACAATGAGAAATATGTGTTAATTGCATATATCAAATTACAAAATTTCAA
>JZKD02S1824082.1:0-30278 GCA_000966675.3 Picea glauca
AGCGTATTCAAAACTTGGCTCACCAGCCTATAGAACATATTTACAATTCTTTGCATATCACATGATCTGCAACGGGGCTCGGCCTTGGGGACACTACAGCAATGATCCAGATTTTATGAGAAGAACAGAATGAATACGGATTATTAATAGGTGATTAACACAAAATAACAAAGATACAGTAAAACTGGTTTTCTATTCAATAAGGAAATAAGCTGAAACTGTAAAATGTAGCAGAAACAAGCTTGTTGGAATGGTGGCAACTTATCTCTAAGAAGAGATGTGACGGTTGCACTCATTTGCAAGAAGATAATTACAATGAGGCTCTGGAGACATTTTTACAATAAACATGAATTCCAAAAACCATAGACATCCAAAAACCTAACCCTAGGAGATGAAGCGACAAAAGTCATGTGGACCCCATCTAGGTAAGTTAGTACATCAACTTCCTGGGCTCGTAACTTTTGCATACGATCTCTGTTTTAGGAGTATGATAGCCCATTGGAAAGGAATCATTGAGGAGATTAATTTTGGGAGGCTCAATCATGCCTTTGGATATGATTCATAATATCGATCTCGAAAAACTTTCATTTAGGCCCTCAAAATGGCCCCCGAAAGTTAAAACTGCTAAAAATAGTAAATTGCCAAAATTGCTAGAAAATTGTTTTGAGCTAGTTGGAAAAGGTGGGTGGCCACCAATATCCACCTGGATCAATCCTCCCTCTTTAGGAAGAAATTTTATCCATTGCGTTGAGTTCCCCCATCAGATGGGGAAATTTTTGTTGAATTTGGCCCTGGGTGAGCCACTTGCCTTGCTGCAGGAGTTGCCCTGCTTTGATGACTCGATAAAGTTGGATCCTTTGTTGTCGAGTGCCCTTGATCTGTGTGTCCATAATATGACCATTAGATTACTATTGTATGCAGTCAGGGTTGATCTATGTTGGTTTCAGTTGTTCTGCTACGTCTGAGGTGTCCAATAATGGTGGGAAATAAGGGTGAAGGAGATCCACGATGAACACTAGGTGCAGGCCAAGGAAAGGAGGAATGTTGAGCTCAAAAGAATTATCCCCCATGGCCTTGGTGATGGTGTATGACCCATAAAGGAGTGGGCGAAGCTTCCAATGGGGTCCTATAAGGCATTCTTTCTGCAAGTGCAACCCAACTTTGTCGCCCACCTGAAACTTATGTGGCACTCGATGTTGATCATGGTGTTGCTTGCACTTGTCATTGGACTTCTATAGGATATCCTGAACCTGTTGGTGGATGTGCTGGATCCACTCAATGAATCAGGTGGATTTGTCAACTTCAATTGGATCAAGAGATGAGTCGGTCGAGGTGACAACAAGGGGAAGTGAAACATCTATGGGACCCAATGGTTGGAATCCCAACCCCACATAAAAGGGGTTGTGGTCAGTTGAGCTATGTAGGTCTCGATTGTAGCTATGTTGGACATAGGGAAGGCTCCCATCCCATGTGTGAGGGTGATTTGAATTATACATGCGAAGGATATGCACAATCGTTTGATTTATGACCTCGGTTTGGCCATCTGTTTGGGGGTGGAAGGTAGTGGATTTGGTGAGCTTGGTGTCCAGCAGTGACTAGAGGATCGACCAAAATGTGCTGAAAAATTGACTGTCCCAATATGAGACAATGGTTTGTGGGATTCCAAAATGTACCCAGAATCGTTCAAAGAAGAGCTTGGCAGTGGCCTCTGTTGTGATGTTCTTCTTGCAAACAACCAGAATCACCATCTTAGAAAAGCGATCAGCAACCACAAAACACAGTCATTTCCCCGCTTGGTGGATGGGAGGCCCGACATGTATTCCATTGAGATGGATTCCCATGGTATTTCAGGAGTAGGGAGAGGGGTGTACAGGCCCTGTTTCCTAGTGGTTGGTTTGGCAATAATGCAAGCAGTGCAGGACCTGATATACTTGCTGACCTCCTGTCGAATTTTTGGCCAGTAGAAATGTTTTTGTAGCATCGCCTTTGTCTTTTCAACACCGAAGCATCTTGACACCTGACTGTAGTGGGCTTCCCAGATCATCTTAGCTCGCTCGCCTGATGGAACACAGAGATGACCCAGACGACACAACAACCCATCCTGAAGATGGAAATTATCGACAACTGCGCTTGCACCCAACATTTGGTAGGTGGTGGAAAAGTCTGGGTCTGTCTCATAGAGTTTGGGCCATCCAGAGTTCTCATGGTCGTAGGAGTCTAGCACCACAGTGATTTCCGCGACTGGCGGCCTTCTAAGGCAATCAGCGACGTGATTTGTGCATCCTGTTTTATACTTGATGTTGAGGTGGAATTGTTGTAAGTATGTGGACCACTTTTGATGGCGATCATTCTTCAATTTTCCTTGTGTCTGCATGAACTACAGTGGCTTATGATCAGTGTGGATGAATGTTTCCTTCCCAAGAATGTAATGTCTCCACTGAAGGCAGGCTTGCACAATGGAGTACATTTATTTGTCATAAGTAGGGTACTTATGGACAACATTTGATAGTGTCTCACTATGATAGGCCATGAGGTGGTTGTCCTGAGTGAGAACGACACCCATTGCATAGTATGAAGCATTTGTCTCAATCTCAAAGGGTTGTTACAGGTCTGGTAGTGAAAGTATTGGGGCTGAGCACAAGCATTGCTTCAAATCATCGAACGCTTTTTGTTGGGACCGTCCCCACGCAAATTTCTCCTTACCACCATCCCTGGTTATTTGGCTAAGGGCCCATGAAATATGGGAGAATCCCAACATGAACCTGCTGTAGAAATTGGCAAGGCCCAAGAAGCTCCGAAGCTCAGTGAGTGTGGTTGGGGATGGCCAGTCACGGATGACTTGGATCTTGGTTGGATCCACATGTACGCCATGTTGATCAACTATGTATCCCAGGTAATGGACCCTGTCCATGCTGAAGGAGAATTTTTCCAAGTTGGCATATAGCTTGTGTTGTCACTGGGTGTGCAGAACCTGCTAAATATGCTGCAAGTGTTCGGCCCAAGTCTTACTATAAATGAGAATTTCATCCAGATACACCACTACAAAAGTATTGGTGAATTTTCGCAGGATATTATCCATCATCCTCATGAAAGTGGCTGGAACATTTGTCAAACCAAAGGGCATGACCAACCATTCAAAAAGGCCTTCCTTTGACTTGAAGGTGGTTTTCCATACATCTATATGTTTTATCGAGACCTAGTGGTAGCCAGACTTCAGATCAATATTACTAAAGTATTTATCCCCCATGAGTAAGGAGGTCGTCAATTCAAGGAATCGGGTACCGGTTTCTGACCGTGATTTTATTCAGAGCCCGGTAATCAATGCAGAGTCACCAGGTTCCATATTTCTTCTGTACCAGCATGATTGGGATCTCGCAAGGTGATGAGCTGGGACGGATGTGCCCCTTGTGGAGCAGTTCTTGGATTTGTCACTTGATCTCCTCATTCTCTAATAAAGAGCGATGATAGACTGGCCCATTGGGAAATGGTGCGTTGGGGGTCAAATTGATGGGGTGCTTGACCTGGAAGTGCAGAGGTACCCCAGTAGATGAGGAGAAGATATCTGAGTTTTCTTCCATGACCTTATATACTTTCTTCTGCTATGTGGAGAGGTCGGTTGTAGAGACCCTGGATGTTGTTGTGATCTTTCTCTTATTCTGAGAGAAAATCATGAAGACAAACTTCCCCATATGAGAGATGACCTTCCTACATTGCTTAGTAGAGATCAAGGAAATAACACTAGGTGGGACTGCCTCGAGTATCCTGTACAATTTCCTGTTCAAAGTAATAATAACACTATGAGGCCTAGACTCATATACAACATGACGTTTCCATAAATAAGGTTGGCCCAAAATAACATCACAAACTTCGAGAGGAGAAACATCACACAATACCTCATCTTTGAAGGGCTTGATGTCGTACGAAAGTCGGCACAGTTGGCTGACGTGAAGATCGCTTCCTTGGCGGAGCCATCTAATGGAATAGGGTTGTGGGTGCAGCATTTTTAGCAGGGCCAACCGCTTGATGACCTCTACTAAGATGAGGTTCTTCTAGCTACCTCTATCAACGATAAAGTGAAACGGGGTTCCTTTTACCCACATCTATGAATGGAAGAGGCGTTCTCCTTCTTCTGGCTCGTCTAGTTCACCAGGCTAGAGCTTGGTGGTAGCAACGGTGGCACTAAGTTCTGCATCAATGATCCATCTTCCCCTTTCTCATTCTGTCTCAGAGTCAGAACCCACATCTGATTCAGAGGCTTTCACTTTGGCCTCTAGTAATTGCTTTGAGCGGCGATCAAGAGTGTTATGCCAAGGGCTCTTATGGAAGTCACACCACTTCCCGATATCTTTCTTTGTCTTTTTGGTGTCCTTTTCTTGCGACTTGGACTAGTTTTCCTGATACTGTCCATATCTGCTCTGTCCTTTTTTCTATGGGTTGGGGCCACCCTTTCCTCGCTTTTGTTGTGAGGGGTTCCCAGGCCCAAATTGTTGGGTCTTTTGCTTGAGCTTCTGCTTGATTTTGATGGCATATCGGTAGGCCACGCCCAAGGATGAGATGTCCAGAAATTCCATTTTGGTCTGGATGTATCTATGCAGAGCACAACAATACTTGAGCACCAGATGTCACTCTGAATCTTTGATACACAGCTTGGTTCGAAAGGTATGGAAGATATTTGTGAAATCTGGCACTGCTTGGTCTCTTTCTTGCCACAATGTGGTCCATTTGGTATACAAGTCGTCATAACTTCCGACAGGGTAGTATTGTTCCTTAATAGCATCCCTAAAGGATTTCCAGGTGGACATGACTATAAATAATGAGGGTTCCTCTGTTTCCTTTTTCTCACAGAAATTTTCCCACCAATATTTGACATGGGGAACGTCTTTGAGGAGCACAAAAGTAATCTTTTCTCTATTCGAAAAGTTATGGACAGAAAAATACCCTTCTAGTAGATTCAACCACTTGTCTAAAACATCTGCATCTATATTACCTTCAAATATAGGAATATCGAAGTTTATTTGTACCTTGAAGGGGGTGGCGCCTCTAATCGAAGAAGATGCATCACATGTTGGTAGCCGCCGAAGGATTTGCACGAAACTATCCATCATTTCGTTCCTTTGTTGCATGAGGGCTTCCTCAATCAATAGTTTGAAAGGATCTCCTATCCCATCATATTTATTTTCTCCTGCCATGAGAGTTCGCTTGGGCGTGCGAGATCTTTTTTCCTCAAGAGAAACAAGCTTGAGACCCAACTCTTTGTACTCTGACCTCGTTGGGAACATGCATTAAGACGACAAGGAGAAGACCGCTCTGATACCACTGATCTGGATTTTATGAGAACAATGAAATGACTACAGATTATTAACAGGTGCTTAACACAAATAACTGAGATACAATAAAATTGGTTTTCTATTCAATAAGGAAACAAGTTGAAACTGTAAAATGCAGTGGAAACAAGCTTGTTGGAATGGTGGCGGCTTATCTCTGAGAAGAGATGTGACGGCTTCTCTCATTTGCAAGAAGATCATTACAATGAGGCTATGAAGGAATTTTTACAATAAATAGGAATTCCAAAAACCCTAGACATCCAAAAACCTAACCCTAGGAGATGAAGCGCCAAAAGTCATGTGGGCTCCGTCTGGGTAAGTTAGTACATCAACTTCCTCGGGTCGTAACATTTTCATACGATCTTCGTTTTAGGCGTATGATAGCCCATTGGAAAGGTATCGTAGAGGAGATTCATTTTGGGGGATCAATCATTCCTTCACCTATCATTTAGAATATTGATCCAGAAAAACCTTCATTTAGGCACTCAAAACGGCCCCGGAAGTTAAAACTGCTAAAAATAGTAAATTGCCAAAATTGCCAAAAAATTGTTTTGAGCCAGTTGGAAAAGGTGGGTGTCCATCAATATCCACCTGGATCAAGCAAACATAGTGTTGACGATTAAAATTGCAACGAGGATTTCTCCCGCAAAGTATTTCTAAAGCCTATTATTTAAACTATGCTAATGATATATAATACTAGTAGGTGGGACCCCCTTGTAGACTGGAGGCTCAGAGATAGTCTTATCAAACATCTTATGTTGTTGTTTCGATGATGCTTACATGGTTCTACATTATTGATGAGGAAGTATTGGCTTTGTGTGTGACATAATGACAAATGGATAATGCATTTTATGTGTTGATTTTGTTATTCTAAGCTCTAAATTCCATGTTATGAATGGCTTATATTTACTGTTATTACATTTGATATTGTCGCCATGATTCATTACCTGTTACACCTGCACAAGATACATGTTAGTAACAACAAGAAAAAAGAGCAATGGAAAGGGACTTATAAAAAAATCCAAGAAAGGGAACTATACTATACTATGTTATACTATGTGCAAATGGAATAAAAGGAAATTAGTGTTAGTCCTAACTAGCATAGTTAGTGGCTATACAGTTTATATTGAGTTATATTGGGCGCATTTGATATATGTTATGGTATGGTTTTGGCAATGGTTAATATGGATTGGGGTGGCACAATTGGCAAGCAATATGTGCAAGTTTCAATGCATGGAATTAATAACATGGGATTAATGGTATGGTTTTGGCTGGCTGGCGTGTACTACGAAATTGAATGGGGTGGAAGATGGAAGCGATGTGCACTAAATGCACGTCACTCCATACTTCTCCCACTAGTCCGTCACCCTAGCATGGTTATTTCTCATTTGTTTTTGATGTGGTTAAGCTCCGAGATTCAGGCGTGGAAGGAACTGCTCAACCAACTCGCATTTTTAAAGCCATTAGTTACAGGTATGGTTCTTTTTTCCCATCCATGAATTCTCTCTGTGTATGAAATGAACATTGTCTTGGTAATGTGTTGGTTTTTGTTTTCTTGATATTGGAAACTGTGTAAACGCATGGGTGTTTTATCTGGAATGACTGTGTGGTTATTCGTTTACAAATGGAAAAATTGATGGTTGAAGTTGTTATTTCATTGGTTGTTATGTGTGGTGGAAACTGTGATGGCTCACTGTTGTTTTAAGCAGTTATAGGTATTTTTTTGGAGGGTTTCGCTCTATTTAGACTTGTTGGCCTCCTCCTCACAAGTAATGGTAACCATACCCAATTGTATTCAGTTGTTATGGCATTGTTGTGTATGTTTCTAAATCCTTTTGGTCATTGTGTATCCTCTAGAGCCATGTTCGTGGGTTTTTTCACCTGGTCGTGGGCTTATTTTGTGGTATTGGCATCAACACAGTTGATTATGGGGTGGCCCTCATGCCAAGAAGTATGCTTTAGGGTTGTTGGAAATACCTGGGGTCTACATTTCCATCAACATTGTTGTAAATTGGTTCAACTATTGGGAAAAATGCGAGAGTTATGCCTCCGCACATTCTTGGTATTGGTTACTGTCCAGTGAGCAATCTTTCTCCTCTGCATCATTGTCTACCCTACCTGGTGTTGAACTGTCACACTATTTTACAAGCTATGAGTTATAAAATCTTGTGGTTCCACCACGCTTGTTTCGAAGGTTTCCCACCTATTGTTGATATGGTCAACCTCTAGTCTCCTTATGTTTTGGTGACCGAGCGAACCCTTGATTATTTCTTATGTTCATGGTTACAGAGCCCGATCTAGATAACCCTAACCAGTCACACTCTTGTTGGGTATCTTGTTGATTGTCATAAATTGGTTAAGTGGTTTCGACAGTGGCTTTGATATTTGTCTCGTCTCTGTTTGATCGAGTTGTTGGAAAGTTGTAATTTGTAAATGAGAATTGGTATACAGACGCTACCTCCTTTTGTTGTGACAGTTAAATTGATAACACAACTCGCCTTTTTTTTTATTAAATTAGTTGATTGGGAGTAAAAGGTAATGTACAGTCACAGGGATGCCTCTTTTTGTTATTTGTTGGTCTGTGTGTTCCTACAACGCGGTATCAATTGAAGTTGGTGGTTGTTGTGTGTTTAATTTGTTCCGATCGGGATCATTACAAATTGGAAAATTGATGACTGAGACTTGGTTGTTTATTGTGTATGGTTTATGGAGACATCGTGCATCGTTTTGTTTTATTGCACCATTAGAGATGAATCACGGGTTTTGTAGTATGGTTTCATTGCAATTTAATTGTTATTATTGTCAAAAGAATGGAATCAGGCATGTTTTAAAAGAGTTTGTTCAACTCAGGAAAGACCCGTGTCTATGTTTGATTTGGTGATTTACAAATTATGAGAATTAGTTGGTATTCTATAGAGATCTATGTTGAACAGAGATGAAACAATATGACTATGTGTTCTTGTGGAATTTGTTTTAAATAAAAAAGAGAAGTAAATGAAAAGAAACAAGAATTATATTAACAGGAAGGTTGAAGGGCATAGTGATTTTGAGTATGATGATACAGTGTGTTAATAGAAAAGGTTGAATATTTAAATGTGGGATAGTGAACAAGTTTTAACACACACTAATTGCTTAATTGGTCACAGTAATTGTTTAATTGGTGTTGGATCGTTTGCATTGAATACATAACTATTTAGTGGATTACTTACTTGATTTTACAAACAATATTCGCTCTTTTCCCTACCATTATTTCACTTTTCTCACTTTACAATCCCCTCACTTTCCCATATTCACTATCCACTCCCTGTTCCTAAAATTTAATTGTAGTTAAGATCAATTATGCATTATGACAGTTACAGGATTGCAGGGATGAATTATAGTAATATATTCTTTTGATTTACGATACAGTTGATTGTTTGATGTTGTGAGCAGTAATCGTGATCTTTTCCCCTCATTTTAAAATTTTTCTCTCAATACAACCCCTCACATATCCCAAAACCCTTGTTCACCCCCTGCTCATTGACAATTATTAAATGATTTGTATGGATTGGATTGCATGAGTCTGATATGTTGTTGAGCCAAATTTTATTTCATATTTAAAAGAGTTGTCATGTATGGTTGTTGAAGAAACTATTTGCTAATCAATAATTCATACAGGAATGAGCTTTTTCAGCATAGGTAGCCATGGTTAGGGTAACCGAGGAAGAGGAAATTGGAACAGGGGCCCTATAAGGCCAAGGTTCTCTATACACTTTGATGCAGACTCACAAGAGTTAGGCCAGCTATTTCAAGCTATATTTTTTAATTGGATTGGGTAAGGAGTGGTCCAACCTAGGCCTGAAAGACCTCCCTTCCAAGACCCATAGGTCCCTGGTATCCCAGTGCCTCCTCATGTCTCACTGCAATCCGAAGTCCCTTAAAACGATGGATGGCAAGAGATTATCCACCCAAAAATATCCCAACATTGTGGTTGGCCTAACTTATCTCTACCTGCTCCTCCACCTGTTAATCAAATTTCCCAAGATGCCCATGTCCACTCACTAGTACAATCTTCCCATGCAAGCAAAAGGTTAAAGACCGAAGCCCACCATGCCCCTGACAAAGGAAAAGTCGTTGTTTCCCCTTCCTCACCCTCAAACGACTCTGCCAAATATGTGTCCTCCCGCATGCATTTGAGAGATGATTACTCTCATGTGATCAGTGAGATTAGGCCTAAAGGCTCCACACAGCCTAAGGTAAATTCAGAGAGATCAAAAGGTGATAGCAGCAACAAGGGAAAGATTGCCTCCCAGAGTGGAAAATATGGATTTTAAGTTTTAATTTATTAATTGTGAGAACAATTGACTTTTGAAATTTTGGACAGCACACTATTTTTGGATATATGGTAATATATTTTTGGAAATAATTTCAATTATCATTGAAATAAATTGTCAAATATGAAAGTTATGGTGGGAGTCACAAGGAGGGATGTTTTGTTTGATTAACTATGTTTTGTTTGATTAACTAGTTGTGTTATGACTATTAAAGAACTAAAGGGGGTCACAAGGGGTCCCACCTACTAGTTATTATTTATTAAAAACCCTTATTATGATTTTATTACTTTTCCCCCTTAACTAAAAATTTGGTTGAGTTTTAGTTAACTTTACTAAAGAAGTATTTCAACTACTTCAACTAATTCTAATGGCTTAAAGGAAAAAGGAAAAGGAGGAACATGAGGAGAATAGAAGGATAAGCATACTAAGGTCTTCTCTTTGAGTTTTGTTGAGATAATTCAGTTTTCATTCATTCTTTAATTCATTGGAAGCCTAATTCTCTTTTATGATAGCAGGGTCCTATTGTAGACAACAAGATTCAGGGCTGAANAGAACAATTGACTTTTGAAATTTTGGACAGCACACTATTTTTGGATATATGGTAATATATTTTTGGAAATAATTTCAATTATCATTGAAATAAATTGTCAAATATGAAAGTTATGATGGGAGTCACAAGGAGGGATGTTTTGATTAACTATGTTTTGTTTGATTAACTAGTTGTGTTATGACTATTAAAGAACTAAAGGGGGTCACAAGGGGTCCCACCTACTAGTTATTATCTATTAAAAACCCTTATTATGATTTTATTACTTTTCCCCCTTAACTAAAAAGTTGGTTGAGTTTTAGTTAACTTTACTAAAGAAGTATTTCAACTACTTCAACTAATTCTAATGGCTTAAAGGAAAAAGGAAAAGGAGGAACAAGAGGAGAATAGAAGGATAAGCATACTAAGGTCTTCTCTTTGAGTTTTGTTGAGATAATCCAGTTTTCATTCATTCTTTAATTCATTGGAAGCCTAATTCTCTTTTATGATAGCAGGGTCCTATTGTAGACAACAAGATTCAGGGATGAATTACATCATTCAGACACTTGTTTTTCATAGGTGTTGATCTATCTTTGATAGTCTGTGTAGAATTTTCTATTTTTGAATTAAATTTCATGACTGACAAAGGCTATTGTGCAGAGTCGAGTGGGAAACAATCTGTGGCAAGCTGATCCAGCTTTTAAAGTTCAGTTTTTTACTTTTTGTCAGAATTCATTTTGTATGATTCATCGGAGACAACTAAGTTTGACTTTGGTCCAAAACTTCCTCAGGGAATTTTGTAAAGAGAACGATTATTTTGATGAATTGGAATTAAATAAACGATTGCTTTATGTCTCATCTGTTTTGATTATTGACTTGGTGTTTTTACTTTAGTCTCTATATTTATTTCAACATCTGTTATATTCATAAAATTACATAAATAATGAATTTTTCAGTAAGCTTTCATTTGTGAAAAACCAACCTAAGCACTTGTAATCAATACTTGTGAATTAGGATACAAATTTTGATGGCTATAAACATGGGGTGATATTCCCATGTATCTTGCTTTATCCAAGAAAGATCTGAAAATGCTTGAGTAATATCATTTCATATCTTTTCCTCAACACACAGGTACTTCATCCTCATGACTCACCTTTTCAGGCTCTCGTTCCTCAATCAGGTCTCTATTGTCTTCGATAGGTTCATGAGTGAATTCTTGCTCCTCCTCGTGGAATTGGTAACCTTCATCATGAACTCCCTCCTCAACCTCTTGTTCGTCAATGGATTCTTTTTTCTCTTCAACGTGACTAGAACATAACCCTTCCCTTTGGAGAATTACTATGATATCACAGAGAGTGTCTTCATATGATCGTGTTATCGGGCCCCACCTTTTGAGGAATATTTTGATGAATATCTTAAGAGAAGTTATGCTCTTTGGACTGAGAATGTCCTTAACCCACTCCCTTTATTTTGTTCCCATAGACAACAAAAACAGTCCTATTTTTTTTTGTTTGTTAATTTGTACGAGACCTGGTGGCTACGCGATTAACCTGTGGCTTGAGAAACCGCGACTTAGGGGCATCTAAGCCGTCAAAATCACCCGGGGATCGCACCCGGCCTGAGCCACACCAACCCTTAACATGGTTGGATTTTTTGTCCCCGTAAGTTTTGAACCGGTGACTTTAACATCACAGAGTGGCTTAACAACACACTCCGTCACCAATTGTCCTACACCTCGGGGACTAACAAAAACAGTCCTATTAGCACAACTTGATGTGTTACTTTTATCTCTGAAACATACTTTAATAAATTCACGACATGAGGGATTGCCAAGGGTGGGTTTCCATTGAATTTTGGACAATTATTCACTCGATCACTGGAAAAGTGGTCTGAGTACCCTGGAACATTTTGAATATCCAAGGCGGGAAACATCTTATGAAGTGACCATCTGTTTAAGAATATTTCCTCAAATTGTTCCATGGTCTTGATGCTTTTATCAGAAATACCTTCATGCCATATTCTAGCATCGTCATGAAGAGTGATTGAAAAGAGTTTCATAACCAAGTCTTCGACATCATCACTCATGGGATTGATTTGGATGAAAGCCCATAAATTTTTCATATGCTCTTCAGTCATGGCTACATCATTACCAGTGAAGCTTGCTAGCCATTTCTCATACCTTGCAGGCATTCATTGTGGGGTAACCTGGGATTTTACTCATATCCAATGGTTTGAAAATGTCTCTTGGATCTCATCTGGGAGGGGCCATGGGTAAAATTCCGGCTGCTATAATGATGTTTAGTATGGGTTGTCACCAATGGAGTCGCCAGATAACCCTCCTAGAATTATCAAAGGAAAAGAGGGAATCACCCTCAATGGAGTCGTCGGGTAATATTTGTAAGATAAAGGGATTTGTGAAAATATCACCAAATATTTTTCGTTGAGGAAAACTGACTCAATTCTTCCCCGACAACGACAGAAAAATATTATCACACAATTTGTACTTGTCCAAATCCCAATACAAGTAGCGGAAATTGGTGTAACTATAGGATAACCTATCACTATCACCTTAATAGGAAATCCCCACGTGTTAGGGTTAGGAAAGGTTTATCCCAATGGAGGCATCCCCGATAACCTAAAGGGTTGGAAAGATAAGGCTATGGTCAATTTTATCCCCCCTCTCACTGGTTACCAAAATCATAGGGTCTATGTCTAAGAGATTGAAGCAAATGAAGAATAATTTGTGTACCTTCCCGGAACAAGAAAAACATAGCATATATATGGAGATTTCAAGTACAAAAATGATAGTAAAGCCTCAAGATATGATAGACAATGTGAGTGTAAGCTATGGCTCATATAAAATTACAGCAAAGTGAAAGTTTACAACAACAAATAGTGTTTTGTAACAACTGCAAGAAATATGCCTTAGAATTGCTTGAAAACACAATGAAAACTTAGCATTTATCACATAGATTGATTAGCAATGGTTAGAAGCAAATTCTGGTAAGCTTAGCCAGCAGTTAGAGTTAGTTATGCTGCAAATTAGTATCAATTAAGGCATATGTAGCAGTGTTTTGTAGAAATAACTACAAAATTAGTAGATCAAGATAAACTAGAGTTAGAATTAGTTACTAAAATCTTCAAAGAAGAGAGTGTAAAAGTTGTTTGATCAATCCCTCAATAAGAACAATGTAGAAACTATTGCCTTTAGGTCTTATGGACTTAAATATAGTAGCATGGTAACTTGGAAAAATCAAATGATAATACTTGTCAAATGACAAAAGAAATCAATGCTAAAGGTGTTGGCACTTCAACGCCTCAATCATTCAAGTCTTGAAGACAAATTCATCTAGAGCATAAGCACTTTTAGGCCCTAGTGAATCTCTCTTTCCTTAGACTATTGAAATATATTTATGCAATTAGTAACTAGAATAATGCTTTTAAAGTGATAACACTTTAGGGCTTCTTTAGGGATTTAGAAGCTTACCCTAGGAAAGATATCCTTGACAATTTAAGGGTGGAAAGGTTTAGAGAGAGAAAGAAGCACCTTATGTTTCTCTTATGGGATTTTAAGCAAGCAATTTTATAATCTTCAATAAGAAACAAGTAAATCTAACCACAAACATTCAATGCATGAAGGAAGTTGCATAATTTGCTTGCTTTCACCAATAATAATCAAGCATTAAACACTTTACCACCATAAAATAGCCAAATAACACCTTTTGCGTGCTCCTCCAAGCCTAGTGCATCAATCAAATAGACCATAAATCCAAATATAACACAAATTTCAATCAACATGCCCTAGAGAGTGAAGATTTCAGTCCTCCCTCTTGTGAGAGGTGAGTTATTATATAAAAATTAAATATGAGGTCTATTTATATGACCTTTTCCCCAAAAAATTTCAACTTAAAATTATAACAGGGTTGACCCTTAAAAATCGCCACTTAAAATCTAATTTAAATAAAATTACATAAAAAACTCCTTAAAGGGTGATGCCATGCCCTTCTAGGATGGCGTTTAGATCCCATAAGGTAACATTGGGATGGAGAGTGAAACGTTGGGCCTCAAAAGGACAAATATCACCCACATGTGCAACAACACTATGCCAAGTGTCCTTCTTCCACCAAAATATCATCATCATCAAGCTATAGTGATGTCATGGGCTAGTAGATTGACGTCCAAGCCTCAAAAGACCAACATCCAAGTGGAGAAGGATGGGAGATGGTCTCCCAACTAGGCTAGTGTGCCTCCAATGTCCCCCTTATTCAAGGTGAAACTAGTGATCACAATATTTCCCTAGACGTGGGGTTTCTCCATCCATCCTTGGGATCCAAAGCCCCCCGTGAAGGTTCGAACAAGTCATCTCCTCATGAATACCTGTCCACTGGGTAAGTTCCTACAAATACAAACATATACGCCCTCCAAGGGTCCATACATCACAATAATAATTCCAAGTAATCCACATATAATAATCAAACCACCCGAACATGTGCATCAAACCCCCCTTTTCAAACTAAACAAATGCTCAAATATGTTATACAATTTGTCAAATTTAGGTGTGGGAGGGGTGTCATGGCATCCTATTGGGCCAGTCATTCCCCAAGTCAAGGGTGTTTTCCAAGAGAAACCCATCTAATTCATGTGTGAGTGTGAGGTGGAGTGGGTAAAACCTTTGGGCATAGGGTTCATGACATACAAGGGTTCGTATTGTCTCATTTATGGGTGCCTTTGTAGAGGATGTGTTGCACTTTCGTTTTCAATGCATCCTTTTTCCAAACCTATTTATTGTCATTAATTAATTAAAGTCCAACAAAGTCGGGTACCTCAATTGGGTAACATAAGACTTGAAGAAGTACCCCAACGTCACTTGAAGCTAGAGGTACACAGAGTGTCATATGTATGGAAAGAAAGGGACACCGCATGTGTGTACACACCTCAACAAGTGGGACATCTATATATGTGAGTTTTGGTTTTGTAGGTATTCAATTCTTTTAAGAGAAACATTTCATTGTTCTCAAGACCTCTTTGGGAGAGCATCTAGAAGGTTATAATTTTGGATTTTATATTTTTCCAACTACATTCCCTTTGGGCCTTCAACCCCTTCTTCCCATGAAATGAGGTATAATCCCTTCTTGGGTTAGTACACCCGAAAATCCCAAAAGACGAGGAAACGAAATGGAAAGAGCATGGAAGGTGATAAGTATGACTGGGAATGTACGATGACTCTTCAAGGAACCCCCCATTAACACCCTATCCCCAAGGGTGACCAACTTACTAGGACAAAATGAAACCCACCAAGGTTAAATAAGGCAAAGAGTATAATTTCCAAGAAAACGTTTTGTAATCAAGAAATAATTCGTTGCAACATGTTCAAATGATTCAATTATTAGGGTGACACTTACCATGATACCAAACTTATTACCTTATGAAGCAAGACCTATTGTCCTTTGGGGTCGCGTCGGTGTGAAGAACGTTGCTATGTTGTTGGTGACATATGATGGTGCAACATTGAATAGGAGGGGCCATGCGGGGTTATGCTAGTCAATCTGGCTCTCGACACTTCATGTCTGGTACCTGTGGGCCTCGAGACATGATCTTCATAGTTACCCCTAGTATATGGGGGTAAAATGGCCTAAAAACTACCCTCTTCATTCCTGGGAATCCCTCCATACCCTACGGGACCTAGTTTTCCTTTCAAAGATTAATCAAAATTTATCCCTATGAAGCATGTTCTTGGATATTTCCACAAGGTCACCATGTTATTTTTTGAAGACATGGTCTTTTTATTACCAAAACATTAGTATTTAGTTTTGTAGTTGCCAAAAATGGCCATTTTTTCTAATACAAAGAACCTGGATGTATTCAATGTAGTTGAGATGTTTTCCAATATTTGAAGTGCTTTAAAGATGTCTTATTTGGTAAAAGAGTTGTACGTGGTCATCAAGAGGGTCCCAACAATGGATACAACTTGGCTACATTTTGACACAAGTCTTTGGCTGGGATATGTAACATATTGATACCACAATCTAAGTAGGAATTTTTTTATTGATGTATCTCAAAGATTAGTAGTTACATTGTTTGATTTATGAAGTCAAGGTATTCTTCCGAAAATATTTCATTTTAGTAATTTATCCTAAATACCATAGAATAGAAGGGAAATCGTTATTTTAATGTGTCTACATGGTTATAGTATAAAATATAGTTCCATAAGGAGAGGGGCATTAATACCAAGGTTAAAGAAATCAAATATCTTTCAATTTTTTTTTTAAATTCATTAATTTTCTATCGGTGTATCTCAAAGATTGGAAGTTTCATTGTTGTTTTATGAAGTTAAGGTATTCTACCTATTTGAAACATTCCATTTTGGTAATTTATCATAAATACCATATAATAGAATAATGGCTATTATTTTAATATTTATGCATAATTATGATTTAAACTATAGTTACATGGGGATAGGGGCACCTCCTCGCACATTAGTTACCTTTCCACCAAGTTCCCCCATCCTAGGGAACTAATTGGTAGGTTGGGGACATCCTTGATAGGATGGGGATCTTCAATGGGTTGTGGACACTAGGAAAGTTTCTTCCATCCCTAGGTTTCCCCCATCCAAAATTGAGGATGTCTAAGTGCCCCCAAGCATGATGCCCCCAAAAGGCGCTAAAACAAACCTATTTTGGTGCCTGGTTGGATTTGTATGGGCACATTATGCACCAACTTGGTCAATAAAATCAACTTGGCCAATAACATTGTTTGGAATCCCTCCCACCTTTTTGGTTCATTCTTACATATGTTGGATCTGAGACTCTTGGGATATGTGTGTCACACACTTTGTAGTCATGTAGTAGAGCATATAATGATTGCTAACATGTACCAGGGAATAAATGTTGAGCATTGGAAGGGAATAACTACTTAGTAGTGGCTAGGAATAAATGCATATCACTAGCAAGCAATGAATGCTAAGTAGCAACAGTTGGCCAATTAATTGTTGGTAGTTTCCAACATGAATAATTGGAAAATAATAAATGGTTTATGGTTTTTTTATGTCTATTTATTGAGTGCTAGGGTTGGAGGAAAATAGAGTGTGAATTTTAACTTATTGTTATGTTTCTAAAATTTCTCTAGAATCGTTATGCTACTATTGAACACTCTTTTTGAGATTATGAAGACTCAGTACTATATTGTAACCATTTAGTTGTTGAATTATATGTCGACTATACTTTAGAGAGTGGGTTTTTTCACCTGGAAGGGTTTCCCCTCGAAAATAATTGTGTAATGATTGTATGTTTCTTTGTTGTTTATGACAACAATTGTGTTTTATACCCCCCAATACCTATAAACCCCTTGATACCCTACATCCCCCAATACTTACAATATATTTGCTTTATTTTTCACAATTAAAAAACCCTCTTTATGAATGAACGTGATAAGATATTGATCAATAATGTGAATCCCCCATGATTTTGAGGTAGAAAAGTGTATTGTCCAAAAGAAGAAATTGTGTTTTTTTTGTTTTCACAGTATAGGGAGCATTGCTTGGGCGGGGCGGGGTGAGGATGATGTTTAGAGCTGATATTTGGTTGCATATTGGTTGGTTGGAGATTCAAGTGTTTTGCATTTAGGCCATTGGGCATATTTCCATTTGGAAATTGGATTATGTACTTGCTCATTTATATTAATGGAATTAAGAATGACATCAATTTTTGGTTTATGAATTAAGTTTATATTTATGTTTCATCATTTTTGTTAATCTCTAAAATTACTATAGAGAATTGTTTTTGGGAAATTTGAATGTTTTTGAATTTTTTTTATTTATTTTTTATTTTTTTAAATAATTTTTTCCTTTCCTTTAAAAATTTAGGGTTATTCTCTTACTTCTCTTAACACCCATATCCCTATTTCTGAAAGTTATGCAACTATGATATAAGAAATTATTTCACAGTGACAAAAATAGTCAAGAATTCAAATGGAATAACATGACTGATGATGAAGTATTTGTATTTATATGAAAAAATATTCAGGTAAACTAATTATGAGAATGAGATTTTCTTGGGAGAAACCTGAGACATCAAATTAGCGTGGTTTGTCGACAACAAAACCTAATTTCACAAGTATTTCAAAATTTAAAAGACTCATATATAATATATACTATCTTAGGGAGCAAGTGTTCTAGAGCCAACATAGACCCAATGTGATTTATATGCCTCCATTTTAACATATTACTTGAGTTTTTACCTTGAGGTTGTAGGCATATTGTGTCTATTGTCTGTGAATTGGAATTTCATAATCTATTTTTCCTTAAATTTTAAGTACTTTTTACTTCTTCTTTTTTTCTATAAATAATCACATGACATTATTTTTTATTTATTTATGAGTAACTGCAAGTGTTGGGCCATCATGTATTTAGGATGATTTTCAATTCAATGACTTCACACCCAATATGCAAATACCAACATCTTATTTCAGTTATGATAGAAGATAGAGTTACTTTATATTGGAAGCTATAAACAATTTGTTGTTCCCTTTCATGAATACATTTGTGTTGTACATACTTTAGAAATGAGGAATGTGATCACAATGGATCATTTCTCTTTAAGAATATTTGTTCTTGAAGTTAAAATAATTTATGATGTATTCAAAGAAAATTTTTAAACTTTTTCCATGTCTCTCTAGAAAAAAATTACTTCTACTTGATTAGAAGTTTTTCAACACCTTTTTGTTCTTGAGGTTCAAATAATTTATGATGTATTCAAAGAAAAATTTTAAGCTTTTTCCATGTCTTTCTAGAAAAAATTACTTCTACTTGATTAGAGTTTTTCAACACCTTATATCTCAAATTTGATTCACAAAAAGTTTCCCTTGAGCTGAAGGGTGGTGATTTAGCGTAAAAACGTGAAACAAACCATGTTTCTTTTGTAACTTGGAGCATTTCCTAAATTATTCTTATACTTTATTTATTTCTTGTTTTCTTGATTAGAAGTTTGTCAACACCTTATATCTCAAATTTGATTCACAAAAGGTTTCCCTTGAGCTGAAGGGTGATGAATTAGCATAAAACGTGAAACAAACCATGTTTCTTTTGTAAATTGGAGCATTTCCTAAACTATTCTTATACTTTATTTCTTTCGTGTTTTCTTGGTATGTTTGATGTTTTTGTACTATCCTATTGTGAATTGTGATTTTTAAAAAAATAAAAATTAATCATCCTCCTTTCCCTATCCAATTATTACAATAGTTTGACATATCATTTGGTGTACATCATATTCATTTATTTCTTTAGTATATAGGATCACATGATACAATTGGTCCAACATTGTTGAATATTTCTATACTAATTTATTTTTTGGTACTATGATTTCTCTTCCTAAATTAAGATCTAGTTAGATCCTCAATTAAGATCTAATTAGATCCTTGCCCCAAAAAACTTGATTATAAAGTCTATTATGAAGAAACATTTTTCCATGTTTTCACTTTGTGACCATTTTGAAATTCCAAATTTGGTGTTAACATAGCAGGGAAGGAACTACAATCAAGTTTCATAGAAATTAAAATATTTTGTTGCATGTTAACTTTAGTTTGTTTATTAGAAATTTTTATCAAAATTTCACATACTTTTGAATCCAAATTAAAAATACTTTTGAATCCAAATTAATTTTTTTTTTCATTAACATTTTAAAATATAAAATGTAAAAAACAAAGTATTCATTAACCTATTTTGATTTTAAAATGTAAAAAACAAAGTATTCATTAACATATTTTGTTTTGAAATGTGCTTTAAAGTGAATGCACTACACACTAAATTTACTTGAGCTTTATTTCTAAATAAGCATGTAGTTACATTTTAGCCTTTGACTTTGATATCTATCAAACTTATTCAAACTATAATAGTCTCCATTTGATGGATTTTGTTTTCTTGATTTACTTTTTCACATTTGTCGAGACAGAAGAAAGTTCTCGACAAAAGAAAGTTTAATGGTTTTAAATATGGGCTTAATCTCATTTAATTTATTAGAAACTAGAAAAGGCAATCTATTTGATATATATAAGATTTTTTTGAAACAACTCTAGGTTCAACATAATCTATTAATTTAGGGTTTTTATCTTGAAGTAAATTAAGGTGTACTTCATGAAGAGATCAAACTAGGGTAAACTAACAAAAAAATATTGTAAAATTTAGTTTGATAATAAAGTGTTTTAAACTAGATGTATAATGAAAATCTAGGAATACTACAATCTGGCTTGAATTTGGTTTTCATGCCAACTAGTAAAGAACTTAGTGAAATTGCACTAAACTATTGAACTATCGAAACTTAAACCATAACAATTGAAATCCCAATTGAGGTTAGGTGCTCTACCACTAAATATGGGGGGATCTAGTCATGTTCTAGTTGTAAAATTACAATTTTTGTTTTTTGATATTACAATTTTGTATGTTGAAAGTGTAGCTTTTGTTTAACAACAATTTGAGTTTGGGGATTGTTTTCAAATGTCATTAATAATAATTTAATTTTGCAAATGATTTTTCATTAATAATATCACTTCTCTCTTGTTAAAATTATTTGATATGTCATTGAACATTTTTATTGATGGGAGGCCATGTTGTTTTTAGCTATCCATACAAAATGGATAGGAAAAACAAATGGAAGATTATAATGGGCCTTGAAGTCCAAAGAATTGAGAGACATGTTTGACCTTTCCTAGTAAAAATTTGGCTTGACAATGTTACATTCCTTTATTTGATAATGTTGCATTAATCCCTTGATGTAGAGTTCTTGATTTTATTAGAGGGAAGGAAACCAATTTCAATGCTCCATGTACTTTCTTGCACATAGTAAGCAACTCTACATGAAGAGATTAATGCAACATGATAGCACTCACATGTAAATGGATACCCACCTGCAATATGAGTTGTAAGTATTTCATAGTCACATGGTTCTTGCATTTCTATTTTTTTTGTTTTAGTTGGTGCATGCACTTTATGATGTGGAATATATATGATCACAAATTACTATTCATGGGTGTACATACATGATTTTTGTATGTACTAAGGTGTTGTAATTTGTAGTGCAGTTACTTGTGTTCAAATGGCCTAGAAGACAAAAGATGAGAGCATCCAAATAAATGCAAGGGCTCATTTATGAAGAAGAGGGGACACTAATGTCATTTCATTGTGAATGTTTTAAATAAGAACCCCAAGATATAAATATTGACATACAATACATATAAGCATGGATAAGGTAGGATGACCTTTTCATAGTCAACATAACACATTTGATGACACTAGACCCTTTCATAAACCTAATCTTCAAGATAAATGGCCCCTTGTGTAGAAAGTTGCTTCTTTATAGAAGTGGCAATTTATGTTGTATATAACAACCACATCAAACAATATATTGACATGGATGAGGGAGATAATGATAGAGATTTTTTCTTGAATAAGAGATGTTGCAAATATCTATAACTTCATATCATAAACAACTATATGATTCATTTTGTTTTTCTTTCTAGAAGTTTAATGGTCCAAATGTCCCTTTTATAATTGAAATTAAAAAAAATGGATGTTGGAAATGATAGCCAAACTATCTCATGGTAGTTTAGGAGTGGATTCAACATCCAACACCAATAAATACATGGTAAGGTTAATTTGAATGATTCGTTCAAAAATGATTGTTTGGGTTGTGATTCACTGTGATTGATAGAATGAACTTTGACTTTGGGTCTTATTGAATATCACAGTATCAATTATACACACATGTGGCCTTTGATGACCAACAAAGTGGAGTGCCAGTTACATGGGTTGTGGCATCACAAAACATATCATTTTTTATTGTGATAAGGAAGTTGGAGTTGCTTGTGAATAGGTTTTATCAACTATGTCCCAATTGGAAAGTTAATACATTGAATCCTACAAAAGGACACATGGTGTCGAGTGATATTGTTTATTTGGAACATATGGAGGGAATTGAAAAAATATATCTATAAGTTAGCCTTTACTCATGAATTATTATCCCGATACTAAATCAGTGATCGGGCATGTGGATAAATTTTTCACTAATTTTGAAATTGAGAAGAAGTTATTGGATTATTTCCACACCACTTAGATTGTATATAATGAGTTATGTAAGTTCACACACTCTAGTTTATGCTTTTTCTTTTGTCTTCCATAAAAATTCTCATTGCACTAAATATATTCTTTCAATTAGGGATGTGAGTGAAAATTGGTCGTGATTTTCCTCATGCAAATAAAAAAACCAATAATTCCATGTAGGTGTACCATAACTTCTTGAAATCTCTATCTGATTGAAGAAAGAAACATGCTCTTAGGATGCATTGATTTCTATAGATGCTCCTATAAAATGTAGAAATATATTTATTGATTCAAATACATTTTGAAAGGAGGAGGATATTTGAATAACCATAAGGAAAATTAGTTTGAATCCTCAATGGAGAAATATAGAAAAAATTTATATGATGATTGTTGGCCCCATGAGAGCATATGACACACTTACTAGGCGACGAGTCAAACTAATTGTGCTAAGAAATACCTTGTGACCCAGTATCACATGAATTTTATGGTATGTGAATGTCCATGGTCTATGTGTGGAAACACTTATAAGCATGCCATAAATTCAACTGGTTGTACTTCCAATCAAGTGCTTCATATTAGTTATTGGATTAAATACAGATCTTGATACATTTGATGATGTAGTACCTAATACATTCAATGCTCTTCTTGAGATAATTATGGAGACAACAAACATTAATGCAGATGTTGAAAAAACTCTTGTAGCCATTGGAAGTGTTGTTCAATAAGTTGATACACTTCGATTAACTAGGGAGTAGTTGGCGGGATACCTAGATGTGCTCCAAAATAATCATGCTACTTTAAGCCACATATGAGAGATGGTGGGCCTCATTAAAAGAATTTTTGATGAGGCCAATAATTGACATATCATGGATTTTAATTTCACACTTGGGTTGACTTCTTTCAAGTCACCTCTGAAGCAAAAGAATAATTTCCTTATCCCTACAAATAAAAATAGAAGCAAGAAAAATAGTGGTTTAGAAATTGATTTAAATTTCCATCCACCTGAATATGAACTATTGTAGCCTGCACCTCTCAATAGGAAGGGAAATCCTCACTCAAATAATGTATCCTGTATTGTCTTCGGCAAGTTAGATTGAGTGAGGATATTACTTTATTTATGTTTTTTTTTGTAGCCATCAACATTTTTTACTTGCAGTGTTTGAATGTTTATAGATGTGCAACATTCCTCAGTGGATCCTTCAACCAAAGGACATACATAGATGTAATTACATTCCACTTCTCCTACTCTACCAGGTACATTTGATGTAACCAATATTTTAACATGTGTAATTAATTTACATGATATGATTGGATCCATATTTGTTGACATACACGGTTTTTGAAATATTGGTTGTCATAGCCTTGATCTCCATTTTTTTATTACTATATTGGATCTTGTTAACCTAATGTAATGATGTTGAATATTTATATGCTAGGTAATTGTAGAAAGAAGATACTATTTGGTGTTGATTTTTGAAGCAAAGGTATTGCAGTTGTTTTGTTTCAACATAAGGTTTCATCTTTTGAAAAAACACATTCCCATAGAGTTCCTACTCATTGGTTGCATATTTTGAAGGTTTCATGTGTTGGATTGTTTCGTCCTTCTAACAAATTATACAAATCCCATTGGTTAGACTAAACTTATCAAATATGATTATTGAAATTGTTATATTTTCCTTTGACACTTTTGTTTTCATATTTTCTCCCTCTATGAAAACCAACAAGGTCTATAGGGCCAAAACATGCTCACAGGGACAACCAATCTCCTCTTCAAAATACCTCCCCAATGGATCTAACAATTTTGATTGAAAAAGGGAATGGAACCCAACCAAATCTCATTAGTCCACATGTCTATGTTTTAATTGACTTTGTTAGTTTTGAAATGTTTGTCTTTAAATGCCTCCATAAAAAAAAATTTCTAGTTTTTTTGGCAGTTTCTACAGGCACAATCTCGACAAACTGTTTTAACCTTAGCATTTCAAAGCCTTGTTGTTGTCTAAAGTGAAGTGGCCAAGGTACTAGAAGAATATGTTGATGTCATCCCTAATGAACTACGTGATGGTCTTCCACCAAAGAGGGATATTCAACATCACATTGATCTAATCCTAGGATCATATTTATCTAATAAGTCATCCTATAGAATGAGTCCTACACAACATGCATAGCTCAATTGACAAGTAACAGAACTTATAAAGAAAGGTGTGGTAAGAGAAAGCATGAGTCCCTGTGATGTACCGGTATTGTTAACTCCAAAAAAAGATAATGCATGGAGGATGTGCACAGATAGCAGAGCAATCAATTAAATTACCATCAAATATTGATTTCCTATACTGCGCTTTGACAACATGATGGATGTGCTAGCTGGAGCTAAATATTTTAGTAAAATTGATTTTCGAAGTGGATGCCACTAGATCCAGATTCGCGAAGGGGATGAATGGAAAACTCTCTTCAAGACCAGGGATGGACTATATGAATGGATGGTGATTCCATTCGAGTTGTCCAATGCACCTAGAACTTTCATGCGGTTGATGAATACTGTGCTTCGACCTTATATTGATAAGTTTGTTGCCATTTGTTTTGATGACATCCTAGTTTTCAGTAACAACAAAGAAGATCACTTGCAACATTTAAAAATTATATTGGATGTATTTAGAAAACATCGGCTTTATGCAAACCTGAAGAAATGTAGGTTCCCACAAAAAATTTGGTATTTATGGGTTTCATCATCTCAACAAAAGGAGTCAAGATGGATTCAAAGAACATCAGAGCAATTTTGGAGTGACCTAGTCCTTGGAGCATAACAGAGGTAAGAAGTTTTCATGGATTGACCACCTTTTACCGAAAATTTATTCGAAATTTTAGCAGTATTGTAGCACCCATAACAAATTGCACCAAAGGCATGACATTCATGTGGACCAATGAAGCTGAGGAAATTTTTAAGTTTTTAAAAACGAAGGTAATTGAGGCCCCTATATTAGCCTTACTAGATTTTGATAAAGTGTTTGAGGTAGACTGTGATGCTTCACATGTAGGCATTGGAGTTGTACTTAGCCAAGCAGGTAGACCAATTGCATTTTTTCAGTGAAAAGTTGAATGAGTTAAGAAAAAATACTCCACATATGTTGTAGAATTTTATGCAATTGTGCAAGCATTGTGACATTGGAGGCATTATTTAGTGTCGAAGGAGTTTGTATTATTTACCGATCACATTGCATTAAAATATGTAAATGCTCAAAATAAATTGAACAATAGACATGCAAAATGGGTCTCTTTCTTACAAGGATACACCTTCGCTCTAAAGCACAAATCAGAACGACAGAATCAAGTTGCAGACGCTTTGAGTCGGCACACTATTCTTTTGACAACCATGGAAAATCGAGTAATTGGGTTTGTTGCATTAAAGGATCTCTATGCGTCTGATAATGATTATCGGGAGATTGTGGAACAATTGAAGAATCCATTCGTTGGGAACATGGATCTTACTCAGGGTGAATATTTTATGCAAGATGACTACCTCTTCAAAGGAAAACAACTATGCATTCCAATTGATTCTATGAGGGAAAATATTATCATAGAACTTCACAGTAGTGGTTTGGAAGAACATTTTGGAAAGGATAAGACACTAACCTTAATCGAAGATAAGTATTATTGGCCGAAGATGAAAAGTGATATAACCATGTATGTGGCACGATGTAGGATTTGTTAAATGGATAACTCACAAAACATAGGGTTTTATATGCCATTACCAATGCCCACAGACTCATGGACATATCTAAGCATGGACTTTATGTTGGGGCTCCCTAACACAGAACGAGGTAATGATTATATGTTTGTGGTTGTTGATAGGTTCTCTAAAATGGCTCATTTCATTGCTTGAAATAAAACTAGTGATGCATCCAGGGTGACATAATTTTTTTTTTCTCAGAAATTGTTAGATTGCATGGGGTTCCAAAAACTATTACCTCTGATAGAGATACTTGATTCTTGGGTCATTTTTGGAGGACTTTATGGAAGAAAATGGGGACTAAATTATAGTTCAACAATGTCTATCACCCCCAAACAGATAGACAAACCGAGGTAGTAAATTGGAGTTTGGGAAAACTATTACAAAGCATTGTTGGAGATAAGTCCAAACAATGGGAGTTGGTTTTACCTCAAGCAAAGTTTTCCTACAATAGTTCAATGAATCGATCTATAGGTAAATCTCCATTTCATGTTGTTTATAGTAGAAATCATATGGGTGTCTTGGATTTGGTGTAGCTACCGCTTGGGGATAGGATTAGAGATGATGGGGAAGCATTTGCAAAACACATTCTAGGTGATGTCAGTGAGGTGGAGGTGGATTGGCAACATGCCATTCCGAGCAAGAAAAAATAAATATTGTGCATATTTAAGATAAGAAGACCCTTCATATTCGACAAAGCCAATAGAACCAATATCTGGTCCAGTGGTAAGGCGTAGCACCAACAAATAGTACATGAATTACAGAGGGGGACTTACTAAACCTAGATCTGGTTAAGTGGCAGCAATTTGAAGACAATAACTTGCAGGAATTACTTTCTTTTCAACTAGAGGAGAATGATGCAAGGATTTCTGAGAGTCATAACTTTTGACTCAGTTATCTGTGTGGGATGAAATTTTATAGGGAGCTTTATGTCGAAGAGTTTATTGATGTGTCGATTTGATTCTTCAGATCATACATCCATTCGACACTTTTCCAAGGTCAAATTCCTTCATATAAGGCCTCAAATTAAGGTTTTAGTGTTTTTTTGAGAATTTATAAATTAGTAATTATCAGTTATATCTTAGTTTATGCACCTAATCAGAAAAGTGGATTGGCAAATAGTGTCTCTCTAGTGAGATTTTAGTAAGGGGTCAATTTTAGAGTCGTGAGAATTTTCTAAAATTAGTTATTTTCGAAAATCTCAGAGAATGGTTATAAGGGGTTGAACTTCCATTGTAATAGTTAGGATGGAGAAGGAATACAAGAGAGTTATTTTCCATTCTCGTGTGTTTGCATGGTTTTTTAGATCTTGTGAATGAATCAAATCTTATTGGCTACCAACTAATTTTAAAAAATTCTCACATAACTCTAAAACTGACCCATAACTAAAAGCTAACTAGAGAAACACTATTTGTCAACTTGCTTTCCTGATTAGTTGTATAAAATAAGAGATAACTAATAATTACTAATTTAAAAATTCCCGAAAAAAATACTAAAACCTCAATTTGAGGCCTTATATGAAGGAATTTGGCCCCAGAAAAAGTGTCTAAAGATGTTCGATCTGAAGGTTTAGATCAACATGGTAGTGAACTCTTAGAGACACAACTCCCTGTAAAATTTCATCCCAAACGGATAACCAAGTCAAAATTTATGACCCTAAAAAATCCTTGCATCAAAAACCCATGCCAATGCACTTTATTAATTGTGGGAACTTTGATGCAAGCCACATCTCCACCTCTGATGAAAGGCTAGCAACTAATTCATTTATTGCCTCACCATTGTTGATGTTTCCGGTAGTTGCGAGAGATATTCACCTCATGAACAACTTCTCTTATAGATGAAGGTGCCAAGACATCAAAGGAAAACCATTGAAAGAATTAAAGAAGCCCGAGAGGAAATTTATTGCTCCAGAAGTCAAGTCGGCCTGCTAGAAAAGAAAAAGTAAAATGTATTTTCCAGAAAGGACAAGTCAGCCCCATTGGAAAATTTCACTGGAATATTAGTATAAATAAGTGTTGACGCTAGCTCATTTGTATACACACTCTCCACTCTGGAAAAGAGGCGCAAGTCTAAGTGTGTGATTTACAACTGCTACAATCCAATGAAAGAAGGGATGCGCAATTCTAAGTGTGTGAGTTGCAGCTGCTACAATCCAATGAAGGAAGGGAGGTGCATGTCTGGTTGGTGTATATCTCTAAGTCTTGGTGATGCACTAGAGGAGGACTAGTACTTTAGCACTTTGGCTAGTGTTTACATTGTTGATTTTTCTCCTTGTTGAGATAAGTATTGTTGGGCTTCTTTCTTGTTGGTTTTCTCTAGTGGATGAAGTTATTTCATGGGTATGTTGTATTGGCTAGGATCTTCTCTATAAGAAAAAGTGTTGGGTTTTCTTCTCTTCTGTAGAAGGGTTTCCTAGGATAACTACTATGCTCTGCTTGGGGGTGGCACTTGAGGATGCCTATGGTTGGGTGGCAATGAAAGAGCATTGCCTATGGTGAAACTAGAAAACCTATTTTTTTTTGTAATTTGTGCTTGGTTAGTCTTCTTGAGATCCTGGTTATTTAAGAAATCAAGATGGTATCAGAGTGGGTCTCGAAGATGACCAATTGCACGAAAATTAAGGATTGTTAAGGATTGTTAGAGCCTTGTTGCTGGCAGAAGAAAAGGGTCGAGTCCCTTAATAGTCATGTGATGAAGATTAAGGGTTGTTGTAGGCCTCTAGCCTTGGCCAAACCCTTGTCTAGGGTATTAAACAAAAAACTGCAGCCAGGAGTAGCCCTACTAGGGCTGCCACAACAAGAAAGAAACATAATTAATATGACCTTCTTCTGAGGTGTCTTTGCCATGTTTTTTATGTGGCAGTTTGAAGGGTTGTAGGGTAAATTCTGAGATAAATTACAGGCCTAATTTCAAAGGCATAATCAAGGAAGAGTTTAAGGCAGATTGTTGAGGTATATTCCAACAATTTTATGGCAGATTTTATGGCAGATTTTTGAGGTATATCCCAGCGAATTTATGGCAGATTTTTGAAGAATATTCCAGTGCAAGTTTGGTATAAGCTCAGATTGTTTTTAAAGAAAGTCTAAGATCCAACCTTTATAGAGAATTAAAGGTCTATTGTGAAGACTCCAAGTGTGATGAATCTAGGAGCATTTTTCCAGTATATAATTGAAGTTTACAATGAGAAGCAGTCAAACATATTCAAGATAGAAATTGTGATATCCTATAAGGCTTGCCTCTGAGAGATCTTTTACAAAATTCTGAGATGGAAAAAGATGAGTTTTGAAGCCTAACCTAAGGCTAATTTGAGGCTACTCATTTGTGGATGGACTTGCACCAAAACCGGATAATTCTACAAATTTCAAAGGTATGCACTTGTATATATTTTTTATCTTTATCACTAGGGTTCCTGCAGGAGGAGGGACCTATGTAGATCTCAAGGAATCTCAAATCTAGTACACTCATAGGAGCATCACACTCTCCCTGGTAAAGAAGACTCCAGGTTTGATTATTTTAAATTATCATGCCTCTAACCTACAATTCTAGTACCTCTGACTTGCTACATTACATGTAGGTCTTGTAGTTGTGATATCAATTTTTTTAATTGCTTTGAAGTTATACTAGAGATGTACTTGTTGATCACCCCTCTGGAAGATATTCTCATTTTCTTGTTTGTTCTTGTTCCGGGCAGGTTATCTTGTTAAATTCCATGGAGGTTTCCCTGGAAATATTGTTGTTCTTGTTCCCTGTTTCTGTTAAAGTTTCATCTATTATTAGGTTACTTTCAATTTACTAGATAACAATAACATAGATAGGATCACTGAGAGAAACACAATCACAAGAGTACACAATCATTTATCTTGGGAAACCCTCAAGGGGAAGAAAACCTAGCAAAACTTCCTTAATATAGATAGCCAATCCAATGCCAAGATAATGAGCCAAACAACACAGAAATTCCTCTCCCAAGGATGCGCCTCTCTCTCTTCCTTCTTCTGGCAACTGGTAACTGCAGCTTCCTTCAATACTTGCGCACTAGATGAGTGAGTTGAGTGAGTGTAAACAAATGAGTGGTTCGCTTCCTTTATTATACAAACTGGCAAGCGCTGAAAGGAGGTGTCTCTTCACTGGCAGGGACGACTTGTCTTTCTGGGTGGTTAGAACCACTTTAATTTTCCTGGGGGCCGACTCCTTAATTTGCATATTACAATTAGGGTTTGACTAATCCGCAAAAGGGGATTTGGTCATTTACAATACCCGACATGATCAATCCACAAAAGGGGATTGATCTAATCAATAATAAATA
>JZKD02S1824093.1:0-27799 GCA_000966675.3 Picea glauca
TCACCTTTACCCATTAAATATTAAAAGCCTTAACTTGACTTTATAAAATCACTTTATAAAGTCACTAGAGAGAGACATTTGTTCAATCTCTTCTACATGATGGGCTTTGCCAATGCAAAAGTGCTTTCGAGATACAAAATATAACACTACCTCTTAGCGAGGGAGGTACTTTTGGTACCTCCACTAGAATTTTTCTCCACCTCCATCATCTCATCCACTATTGTAGTTTCTCCCTCTAAACTAGAATCCTCTGCTCCCACTACACTTGAAGCCTCTGTATCTACCTTAACTGATCTATGAAATGGATATATTCTCTTAGGATTCTCATCCCTCTCCTGCGCATCCATCCATGTCATATCATACCTGCTGAATTCTCTAAGAGTAATGGAAGAATATTGAGTCCCTAGTATCAACTCCCTCTCTCGTGCAACCTGCCCACTCTCCGACACTTACATAGACTTTGAATCCAAGAATCTAATGGATCCAACCACATGCCATCCCAACAACCTATACAACCTCTCATACTTGAGACCAAGCAATATTGTTGTGTTTGGAGTAGCTCCCTCTAGATATAGAAACACCCATCCATAGAAAAACACAACTCCAAATCCATCAATCTCCAAAGATGACACTGAGAACAAGTTTATTGTCATCTATGGAATAAAAAACACATCGACCACTTCTAGAAATCATCCTAACTCTAGATGGAATCTCACACTTCCAACTCCCTTTGCTGCAATCTTGGAGCCAACCCCACTATCCACATAGTAGTCCGAGTCTATCTCTGAAATATTAAGACATGTTGACCTCATTCTAGTCATATTCCGAGATGCACCATTGTCTACAAACCACACTTCATTGTCCTCTAACACTGGACAACCACTACCCAATGGACCAGTCATTAGAGAAAATTCCCTCTCAAATTTCTCAGTGAACTCAACAACCTCAACTGATTCTGATACCTATGGCTCCTTCTTCATCTTCTTGTTTGGACATTAACTAGCATAATGGCCAGTCTTGTAACATGCAAAACATTTCACTTTCCTAATGTCTTTCTTCTTATCTTTGCTCTTTCCCACAAGAGAAACATTCCGTTCATCTGCACCACCCTCTGCCTTCCAGATCTCTACTTCGAGATCCCTCCAAAATATCCTCCTTAGTAAGTTCATCCCATAGTCTACTCCAATCTGGGAGCTTCTCTCTCCCCACCACACACTTCATGAAAACTTCCCATTCTTTGGTGAAGCCCTTAAGGGCTATGCACACCAACTCTGAGTTTGGAATAAATTGTCCAATAGCTGCCAACTCATCCTTCACTTATGCAACTCTAGTGAGGTAGGAGGCCACACTCCCTCCAATATTGGCCATCCTAGTATTGTGGAGCTTGTCCCTGAGAGCCATTTTTCTGTTCTTGTTCTTTTCCTCATACAAATTTTTTAGTGCATCCCACGTCTCTTTGGTTGTCTATTTCTCAGCCAAATGTGGAATCATGTGGTCTCTGAATCCATCCAATATTATTCTCTGAGCCCTTGCTTCCTTCACCTCATGGACATCCAGAGCAATGGAATTTGAAGTAGGGTCTATCACTGTTGTATTCACAAATGCCCACAACTTGTTCTCCTTGAGAACACTTGCAATCCTCACCTTCCATTGTAGGTAGTTGGAGATCCCCTCCAACCTATCCTCATACTTGATACTGAAAGCCATCTTTGTCTAACTGAAAAATACCCTTCCTTCCCCTTCTTCTTCCAAGCAAAACTCTTGTAAGTCATTTTTATCTAAGTGCCAAACTATGTCGAATAAACCTCAGAGCCCAAGCTCTGATACCATGTTAAAAAATCATCCCTCAAACACTTAGTCAACAATAGATTTCAACCTCCAATAGTTATTCACCAATAAAACAATGAAACCACATGCATTTTACTGGAACTATGAGCAAAAATACAAGTGACTAAGTAATCTGGAAAATATAACAGCGGAAAAATGAACAATGGACAAACATTCAACACATTTGACACTAGGAATTTTCTGGGCAATGCCCTTGGAAAAACCCACAAGGGGAAAACCAATCAAGGAGATTTATTCTTATTGATCTCAAGGAAAACAATTCTGAGTTTGTAGCAACAATATTATTAGAATTAAATACAATAACTTATCGCACTAAATTTGCACAAAACACCTTGATTTTCATGCCCACACAAGATGTCTCTATTTCTATGAAACTATACAATCTTATACAACATAAATAAACATGTTTACCCTCGATTCCAGTGTCCAGACTTGACTGTAAGGTACAATACTCATCTATATGGTCCTTTCTCAAATAAACACCTTGGAAATCATGCCAAACATTTGTTGCTTCAATTTCTGTGCTTTATATCAGCTGTACGACCAACAATAAATGATGTATGGACCACCGTCAGCTGTTGTACGATACATGACTGCAAATAATGCTGAAATAATTCTTGGGATGCGTGAAAATCCCCTCCTTGTGATGCATGCCAATCTGATCCTTGGGATGCATGCCAATCCCCTCTTGTTGTTACTATTTCCCTCAACTCAATGTCTCTCTTGGGAATCATGCCTCTTCACATTCCCTCCAAGATCTCCTCTAGAGTGCGCCCCACCTCTCCCTCAAGTGCTCCTTTTATTACTCATTAATGAATAACTTCCCTAACCCTTGGTATTCCAAAGAGATAGACAATCAAGATTAGATCTTTCTCTCTTGAAATCAACGATCGTGACTTAATCGTCCATTGAGTTCACTTAAATCACTTAAGTGACCCAAACTTCATAAAGTCACTTTTACCCATTAAATATTAAAAGAATCAACTTGAATTTATAAAGTCACTTTATAAACTTACTTTATAAAGTCACTGGAGAGACATTTACTCGATCTCTTCTACATGATGGGAACTGCCAATGTAGAAGTACCTCCAAGATAAAAAATCTAACACCTTGAAGGGTCATCATACCATTCCCGTCCATGCTTATCACTTTCCTTATTTATTCCCTTCTATTTCCTCATCTTCTGGGTTTTTGGGTCCATTGACCCAAGAAGGGATTATACCTCATTTCATGGGAAGAAGGGACTAAAGGCCCAGAGGTGTTGTAGCTGGAAAAAGATAAAATCCAATGTTATCCTTCTATATGCTCACCCTCAAGTCCCGGAAACAATGAAACACTTCTGCAAAAAATGAAGAACCTACAAAAGAAAGCACATAATTAATAAATGTCCCTCTTGTTAAGGAAATGTATTTTGTGGTGTCCCTTACTTTCATTGCATATGGAGCTTTGTGTGTTTCTAACTTCAGGTGACATTGTGGTACTCTTTAATTTCCATTGCACATATTACTCAATGTTTTGGACATTAATCAATTAATGGAAATAAAATGGCTTAGAAAAATGTTGCATTGCAGACAAAGGGAAACACAACCTCTACAAAAAGGCACCCTTAAATGAGACAATATGAACCCTTGTATGTCAATAAATCTATGCCTATAAGTCTTCCCCAAAATCCACCTCACACTTATTACGTGTCTTAGATAGGTCTTCCTTGGGAAGCATTCATTGACTTGGGGATTGGCTAACCCAATAAGGCAGCTTGAGATCTCTCCCATACCTAAATTAGGAAAATTTTATAAGGTCTATGAGAATTTGTTTAATTTGAAAAGGGGGGTTTGATGCACATGCTTGGGTGGTTCTCTTATTATTTGTGACTTACTTGGCATGATTCATATGACTTGTGGATTCTTGGAGGGCCTACTTGTGTGTCTTTGCAAGGCCTTTCCCATAGGATGGATGCTAGACCCCATGTCCGGGGCACCCTTTGATGATGCGTGTTGCACCTTGATGATGGAGGAAGTTGCCTTAGGAGACATCTTGGCATGAATAGATGGTGAGAATCCACCCTTCTCCACTTGGACGATAGCCTTTGGAGGTCTAGACATCACTCATCTAGCCCTTGATGCCACCTAGGGGTTAGGGTTTGATGGCTCACATGTTGATTTGATGGGAGAAGGAATTTTACATCGACCTTGGAATATGTGAGAGTGACACATGGTCTTTGGATGCCCAATGTTCCACATTTCCATCCTTGATGCCATATCCTAGAGCTCAACGTCACCCTAAAAGGGCACGATGTCACCCTTTTTAGGGTTTTATTTTATGTAAGTTTCATTTTTGTAAATTAAAGGGATAATTTAAGGGGGTAGACCCTCTTTTATTTTTATGTTGACAATTTAAGTGGACAAATAGGTTAGTGAAGGATGATATCAATACACCTCCTTGACATTTCATTTTATCATCATAACATTTCCTCACACAAGTGAGAGAGGTCTGAATTTTTTGATGTTTTTGGGGTTATTGGATCTTTTACTCATGCACTATCTTTTGGAGGACATGTGTGGAGATCTCTTTTCTTTTGGATAAATTTTCTGCAATTAGGGTTTGTTCTTATCAAATATTGGTGAAGTAAGTAGAATTATGCAATTTCATTTCATGTTGTTAAATGGTTATGGTAAATTTTACTTATTCATATTGAAGAATCTTGCTTGGAAAAACCATAAGAGAGGAGCATAAGTGTTTCCTCCTCTCACAAGGCTAATTTAATCCACAATTTGTGAAGGAAATCCAACCTAGATTTAAAGTCTTAAAGCCCTAAAGTAATATCACTTTAGAAGTTTGATTCTAGACTCTTGATTATTATTTACTTCAAGAACTTAAGAAGGGAGAAAAGGTTGCTAGAGTCCAAAAGTTCTTGCACTTTGTTAGGGTCCTATAATACAACCATCAGTTCTCTAGTTATCTATTTGAGAATTGTTCTGATCAGGTTGAGAGTGTTTTCATGATAAGGTGCTCAGGAGTAATGGTCTAGTGGTATATCCATGCTTCAAATCAAATATCCAGGTATACCTTGTGTTGTCACATGGTAAGTTGTAATTATGCTAGATCTCCATGAGTTTTTGAAGGATTAAAGTGGACAAATCAATTGTTTTCATGAATTTGGTTATATTCCAATTGTGGCAGAAAGTTTTGTTTTTGGTAGCTAATGTTGGATTACTGAGAGGGGGCGTGAATCAGTAATAGCACAATTATAATCCTTTTTAACCAAATAATCCAAGTGTTATATCAATGTAGAATTATTATCCAATAATGAACAATAAGAAATGAAAAATCACACACATACACAGTACACCAGTGTTTTACGTGGAAACCCAAAGCGGAAGAAAACCACATAATGTTTTTTCTTATATGTATTGAAGAATTACATTCATTGGAAGCACCAACTTCCTTTGTTTTCCAACTACAACTGGAGGGAGTCTCCAACCCCCTAGTTTCTCAGGCTACAACCCGAGGGAAGCTCCAACTCCCCAATTCGCTGGCTACAACCAGAAGGAGGCTACAACCCCCTATGTTCTATGGCTACAACCACCTGTCCTTGCCTCGTCCAACCACTTTGAAGTATAAGTAGAATGATGGAACCACTGTCACACTATCACTGTGATATATACCACTGTACAACTATATCAACCTGTACCACTGACCTGTATCCAACCTGTACAACTGTCCTGTAATCAATCTATACATGAACTGAACATGTATCAACAAAAATACAATAGGTACACGACCTGTAGTGCTGTAGCCCACGTATGTACGTTCCCTATTTGTTATACAACCCACATATGTATGCCACCTAACTGTTATGCATCCTGCGTATGCCTTCTGAAAACTAGGGTTTCATTTTTCTTGAAAACTTCTGACCCTCTGTAACTTCTTTCACATAGAGTTGTAACTGTACCCTGTGCATGCATCCTCATACATAATCTTTAATCAAGGCAAATATGTCTCTCTCTAGTCATGTGCCACATAGGTGTGTGTAATCATGAACAAGTATAATATCCCTCACATGATCTTAGTCATCAAACCCTTTCTGATATTCAGCCTCTCAATACATCAACTATTACACAAATACAAGCTCTCAACCATGTACCATAAAAACCCTTAGCCATATGCCAAGAAATACAATATGTGCCTCATAAGAAGTATCAATGATGAACATACCAGCACTGTATTTATGTAGATCTGACTTATACAAAATATCCCATGTAGCCACTAGTCTCTCTAGGGAGAATCCTCAAATCTCCATTGCCATTCCTCATGCATACATCAAAATCCAACTATTCATAGAAATAAGACATACCTTTTGAACCAATGGATGGATATGATGTATCTAAGCACTTTAGACCTTCTTGGGAGCTTGATCTCAAAATATAGAACCTTTGCATCTTCATCTTCTCAAGTTTCCATGGCTTTATCAACATGTACTCACCCTATACACAACAAGCCCGTGTACATACACACCCTATTCATAGACAACCAGTGTACATGTACACACCCTATACACAACCAACCTGCATATGTACGCACCCTATTCACATACAACCAGCGTACATGTACTCACCCTATACACAGACATCCTGCGTACGCCTAAGAAAATAGGGTTTTTTGTATTCGCTGTAATTCCAAGAATTTCGCGGGTTTTTTGTATTCGCTGTAATTCCAAGAATTTCGCTGTCAACCCTTCGTGATACCTCAGACATTCGCCACTTCAGATGTATCCATAAGTATTTACAATAATCTTTACACAAGAAAATAGATATACAATGTGTACAAGTGTATCCTTAATGAGTGAGCTTTGCCTCTTATTTATATCTTCATGTAGCCTTACACTTTCCTTATTTTAGGGCTTCTCCATTTAAAATAATTTCTTTTGCAAGACACTTTGACTCTTGGGGGCTTCTATAAGACTCATGAGGGTTCTCCAATTTCATATGGTCATAAATCTCTAACCGTGAGGAGTTATGTGATGTTCCACATACCACCGGAAATGCCATGACAAGAACTATGCATCTAGGATAGTTTCACTAACAAATTAACTATCCTTCATCTCATTATTCCACAATTAAGCATGGGTTCTCTAACCATACTTCTAGGATAACTCAATCCGTAAAGCGTCTTCCCGTGAAGGATTTCACCATAAGGGGACCACTTTGGAGTTCATCCATCTGTACTTTTTATCAACCATAACAAGACAATAATGAGTCATATTTACATCAATCAAACTTGGGTCCATTACCCAAACCTTTGTGCTACCGGGCTTTCTTCAAGGGTTGACATCAATGACAACCAACCTTAATCAACAACTAAAAGGTTGAAATATTATATCCTTTAGATACCGAAAGTTAAAACTTTCAGTAGCTAAACAACTTATTCACACATATCGTTAGCTGCCAAAAGTCCCAAATCTCACCAGTGTTTAAAGGGGCCTTATCACTCTCAAATCGACGGTGGTACATCGATCATCATTTGTGGTTATGCCGCCAAAACCGATCTCTGTAATCATTCCTCTGATTCTCAGAAGGGATTATCATTTGTTGATCCTTTGTCTAATCAAACAATCATAACCTAGATTGTGCCCATACCATTTACTCAATCCTAAAAAAACAGTCATGAGACTTCCCATGCTTTGAATCGGTCGAGGGTCGGTTTCTGATTGTTTTAAAGATGTCCACAGGTGCCCAAACCCTTCATCCTTTGAATCTATCCTCGTTTCTTACTGTTCTACCCCACCTTCATGTTCATTTGAGTTCATCATTCACCTTCACATACCCTGGCCACTTTGTAATCTACACAATTACTTTAAAGCGTTTTCAAGAATCCTGGTAATGAAGATTTCAACAGGAGGTGCCCTTCTGAGAAAGGAATTGCAGGATACCTCATACCTTGAGGCACACCTTGAGGTTTGTGAACTATTAAGGGAGGATGGATGCTATAGGTTCTGTCAGAAGCTCCAGGGGTACCATCAAGGTATCACATAAGCATTTGCCAAGAGCTTTGCTGGTTTTAAGGTTCAACTTGGGCCCATGGTGATGCAAATAGATGAGGCCAATGTTGCCGCAACCAGAGAGATGCCCGGTGAAGGAGAAATGTGGTTTAATAATACCTCAATCAAATAAGTTGATTTTAGATCATTCCTCAAAGAAGAAAATCAAAATATGAAGTGGAAAAAGGATATCCCCAGGAGCTATTTGGAGGAGAAATGACAAACATTGTTAAAGATGATACAGGTTTACATCACTTGTGAGGGGAGATATGGAAGGACCATAATCTACCACTTAAGACTACTCCTCCATTTCACAGGTAAGCAAACTCTAAATATTCCTTTCTACTTTTTTAAGAGTCTTAACAAAATGTCATCCAAAGTTCAGGCCAATCCTCAAGAAGCTAGTAGTAGCCTATTCCATCATGGGCTGATTAAATTGATAGTTTTAGAAGATCTTAGTAGAAGAAGTAAAACTTGGGATTATCTCTTGTTTTGGGGAGATTTTGGACAAGAAGTTCATCCCAAGAAAGGAGGAACTCCCTCACAAGAATTAGCTTCCCCAAAAACCAGTAAGAGAAAAAGAAGAGCACTGTCTCCTGTAGAAGCTGATACAAAAGATTCTCCATCAAAATCACAAAAAACAAAGAGGAAGTTAGAGTTTGAGAAAAAGGCAGAGTATCAAGGAAAAAATGTCCTAAATCTACCATACTCAGATTCTGATTCAGAGCCATTAGCTGCAGAAATAGAAACATAGCCAATAGATGTAGAAAGGGAAATCCCTGAGGAAGCTGGAACACCACCAAAGAAGAATGTTAGAAAACCATCCAAGGTCCATAAACTAAAAGAATAAATTGCTAAGATAAAGGTGCTAGAAAGACATCTGAAAGGAGAGAATGAGACTCTCAGGAAGTCCTCCCTCAAAATTGGATCTGCACTAGATCAATTGGCCATCAAATATGAAATTGCAAAGCACAAGAACAAGAAGCTCTGCAAACATAATATCAAATTGCAGAAAATGAACAAGGTTTTGAGATTCAATCTTGTCCACAAGAAGTTAAAACCCAAATCTCACCTCAGGCTTGATACCCTAGCTGAAGTTGCCCTTGATTTCAATTGAAGTGTTATAATAGATGAAGCACGGTCGAAGGGAAACTCAACCATTTTTGACTTAATTCGGGAGCAACTACAGGTTTCGCCAGCTAAGAATCGTTTCAAAATTCATAATTAGCTACAAAAAATCGTTCCTAGGAAATTGACACCTAAATACACTCTATTTTGGCCGCCTTAGCTGCCGAAAGTTCTGTTATGAATAGAAAGCACCAAATCTCCTCAGATCAAGGAAAATAGATTCCTCAACGATATCAAAGGGTTCAAGAACGATCTTATGGTTATGACTCGTCCTCAACATGCTGCTGTCAAGCTCAGATTGAATCATATTGGATTTTAAATGAAGATCAGAGTATAAATCTATTTTTGGAATTTTGTTTGATTTTCCCTAGTTTTAGGGTCATAGTCAGCAGACAACTATTTCGATTTTTACCCTTTCAGTGGTAAAAATCCAGTATATTGTAATAGACTGAGGATATATGGTACGATTTTTGGGATGAGATAAGATCTCTATTTTTGATTCTTCATTAATTAGGTATTTGCAAAAAATATCTAGAAACAATTAAGTAAGAGATCAGATCCCCTAGTTTGTAGGCTCTGAATGTAAGGGGAAAATTATAAAAGATAGAATGCCATATGGGATAAGGGTTGGACCTGAAGGGAAGCATGGTATGGAAATATCACCATCTATTGTAAAGATGTTCAAAAGGTTGTAAGTGACTCTTTTTGGATGAATACAAAGACATTCTGTTCCCAGATTCTTATGTCATGATCATGTAGTGAAGTGCTTCTTGATATAGCTTGTTATTCTCTTGTGTCACATATTGTTTTCTTTCCTTATTGTTTATAAGAAGATTATGTTCAGGATTTTTCTCAGACACCCTGCTTTGGCTTAAAACAATATTTATGTTTTCTCCTGAAATTCGATTGTAGAATTCAGATAAGCTCTGCTCTGCATTTGAAGTAAAATCTAATATATTCATCTTTTCCCATCTCACAAACTAAAAGGATCCATTGACATGAATACCTTTCCTTGTTGCATATGATCTTAGTTATTTATTCATCTTTAACCTTTTGACTCTATTTTGCCCAACGACCCTCTTTTGTTGTCTCAACTAAAAACTCAAAAACAAATCTTATATCCTCATACCTAGCCTAATATTAAATTCAAACAAATTTAAATCATATAGAGATATCCCTCTATTCATCTTGGAGGGATATATCCTTGACTCCAAGTGGTTTTGTGGTTACCTCTGTCACTTTCTCCATCAGCCTGAGAAATTACGAAGTGCTAACATAGTGGCGACCATATTGGGGAACGGTTCCCCATAAAGCATATCAAGTTCCAGATTTGGTTACTGATGGTGGAAAGTGACAGGACACAAGAAGGATGAATCATCCACCTGGAGAATCCAATCAACTCCGCTCCGATTCAAAGACTCCACTGGATGAAGAACTTGAAACATGACCAAACAATCTGGAAAGATCAAGTACTCAAGCTCAAATTGTATTCAATACATTCTTGGATTTATTTGTAATTATTTTATCTCTGATAATGATCCTGGTCAAGAGTACATTGCTTAAGTTCATAGTGATTAGTTTCAACCCGAATAACCTAAAAGGGTTGAGCCCATTCCTATAGCTCTAGTACTCAATCCAATACCGATAGAAATCTCAATTAGACATAAGCCTCGTGTTTTATCTCCTGTCCTCGTTAAGATTCCAGATATTTATAAGCCCCTTGCTTTACCTACGATACGTGTAAAAGTCCCAGACAGATATAAACCTCTGGTTTTTCCTCCTATCCTCCATGAACTCCTTGTAAATTAAAAATATAATCTACCCAGGTTTGATGGAAAAAATGTGAAGATCACTGCTGAAAAGCACATTCAAAGTCTTCAGGATTTTCTTGATCTGTTTGAGGCAGAAGAAGATGATGTCTGTATCAGGATGTTTGCCCCATCATTGCAAGGTAGAGTAAAAAATTGCTTTAAGAAACTTTGTTGGCCCTTGACCAAGTTTTGGGATATCCTTGGTCAAGTTTGACCTACTTTGGGACTTCGACATCCTGTCGAAGTTGAAGCGCAAGACGAGGCAAAGATCGTGGGATCTTGGCCTCTTTTTGGGTCCTTTTTGGGATTTGGTATCATGTAACGGGTATGAGATGTCGGCCCATGGGTTTACCCATGTTTAGGCATATTTTGTAAAGTATAAATAGATGTTAAGGCGATGTAGTGAGAATATATATGGAGAGTTAAAAATTGCTAAGTGATAGATCTATGTGATTGAAGGATTGTAAATGCTTTGTGCATACTGTGTGAAGCTTGCAGAGCTGAGTGAAAGTGACTGTAGAAGGCTTAGTGTTGTATCCTAGCTCGAGGAAGGAGGATTTGGTGAGGTACGCACAGATCTCCTGTCCTACACGGAGTAGGGTTTTGAGGCTCTCTGCATGTAACCTATTGAAGAAGCTAATAAATAAGAAGAGTTGGTGGACATAGCCCCAGGGTGGGGGTGAACCACGTATATGATGTGTTTCTCTGCTTTGTGCAATGTGTTGATGTGTTTATGTCTTTACTTGATAAGTGCTTTGATATAGATAGATCTGTTTATGCTTTGTGCTAATGATGTATATGGATGTTAGATTTGACTTATATGAATGTGCTTAGTGCTTGAATCTGCTAGATCTGATCTATTCCGTCGTGATAAGTGTTACTAGATGCCAGTTCTGGTTGACCACTGCATTGCACTATGATTAGGGTTTAACTACGCTGTAACTAAGGATTGGATATTGATAAATATAACCACTAAGTGCTCTGTTAAGTGTTAGAATCACATATATGTGTCCCAACTAAGGTGGCAGACATCTGAGTCCTGCAACCACCCCTGCCTCTACCTCGGGTGAGACTTCATCTACTTCACAGGTGTTGCCGAAAGGGCCGGTAGTTAGGGTTTTGTTGGTTGTTGGGACCTGAAACTGTGATTTTTGGGAACTAAGGAAGAAGAAGCTTTGTGCAAAGATCCGACCTGAAACTGTGATAGCTAGGAACTAAGGAAGAAGAAGCTTTTTTCAAAGATCCGACCTGAAACTGTGATTGCTGGGAATTGAGGAAGAAGAAGCTTTGTGCAAATATCTGACCTGAAACTGTGAAAGCTCTGTGTGTAGATCTGTCACCCTAGTGTGCAATACTCTACTTAGTTGTGAATCTCTGTGCTAAAGAAAAGAAGTCCGATCTGAAGAAAATAGGTAAGATCTAAAATCTTTGTGCTCTGAGAAAGGTAAAAGTGAGAATGCTTGATTAAAAGAGGTAAGATCTGCAAGCTATGTACTCTAATAAAGGTAAGAATAGTGAAAAGTTCTATATCTTAGAGCTTTGTGCTCTGTAGAAGTAAGATAAGTAGAAATTTTTGTTTCAAAAGTATGGATCTAGGTATGTTTGATAAGATTTGTCCTAGCTTGAAAACTAGAGCACTGATAGATGAAAAAATATTTGATATGTATAGATCTGATAAGAATAGTGAAAGATATGTTATAACTATGCATAGAGAGAATGTTTGGACTAACAAATGGATGCAGGATCCTAGAAATATTTTTTTGCAGGTTATCTACCATGATCCTAGTGCGCAGTACATGAAAGGCTGGGGATCATTTAAGAGAAAGAGAGGATTAACCCTTTGTTATAGTTGCATAAAACTGGGACATCTTGCTAAGGAGTGCCCTGGGAGAAGACCTAGTTCTCTTTGTTGCAAAGCTATGGACCATGAATTATTGGATTGCCCTAGAATGATTGCGAAGCTTGAAGAAATGAATATGAGACAAGAAGACCACGAGAAATATCAAGAAACTGAGATTATGGAAAAGCCCCAAAAAGAATAAGAGAAAGTATTGCTACAGATGAAAGAAACCTTGAATGATCACTAACATGTCAATTTATCAGAGATCTTCAAAGAAAAAGAATGCCTTGAAGCAAGAATAGGATATTTCGACATTGACCGTGTTCTGGATGAGGAAACATAGGTGAATATCATGACAGAAAGAACTTGGGAAGAATAGGGAGGCCTGCTATGATTCCTTCATTAGGAGGAATAGAACTATTCAAAGGAAAGATGATAAACCTATGTGGAAAGCTCACCCAGATATCTATGAGTGCTAATGGAACTTCGACAGAGGAAGATTTTGAGATTGTTAAATTTATTGAGAACAATGCCCCATTTACCATGTTACTAGAAAAATCGTGGATTGAAAGAGATCAGGCTAGAAGGAAGGAAGAAGAATAAGTTTTAGCGCAGAAGAAGAAAGAGTTAAAATATTTCATGACTAGAAGGATCACACACTTGATTGAAGAAAAAAAGAACAAATCTAAGCTATTTAACACCAGAGACTCGGATGTCGAAGTTGCAAGAACACTAGAAGACCCACAGGAGATTGAAGTACCTATTCCAGATAAAGAAGAAGTATCACCCTTAAATCTTAGGAAAGAATCTCAACAGTGCGAAGTAACTATGCCAAAAGAAGATAAGAATCAGAATGGAAAAAGGCATACTAAGACAAAGCTCACTGGAAAGAAAGCTAGAAAACTAAGTAAGAAGAGAGCTAAGATCGACAAGTTACAGAAGGTTCCAGAGGGAACTTCACAGAAGGAAAATTTTCAAAATTGGAGCTTTGTCGGGATAGCAGAGCAACGTCACATGGCACTTTGCCATGGCGAATCAATATAGCCATTGGGACCAAAATACCCATTCGACGGACCCCCCGAATGGGTAGAAAGGAATTTATGGTTCGCCACCGGACCGTTGGACAACGCCATAACGAACATAACCGAGTTAATGAAGGATTCTCAACCGTTGCAAGCAATCCATTTCCAAGTTATCTATTTATCCTGTTGCACCATGCACTGAGAACACTTTTGCTAACTGTGATTTTGAGCCTGCAGACTTGATTGATTTTACATAGTGATCATTGCGCTATTTCCTTCTATCCTATTGCAGTGTCTAAGTTACTCCTCGAACCTGAGATTTCCAACCCCGAGCGTGTATGTCAGACGAGTTCAGCGCTATAGAGAGAGTTGTCGAAGAAGTTCTGATCGATCTCATGACTGAAAGAGTCATGTCGATGTGTACAGGTGTACAAGAATAATTGACGAGAGGACTGCAAGCCTCTCCATCAACTTCTCGCAAATCAGGGCCATCCCAACCATTAGTAGAGAAGAGAACCAAGCATAAAGATGAACTAGCAAACATGAAGTTGATTCCATCCATTATTCTCGATTACATCCCACCTCTGGCTGGCATGGTGAATCATGATAGTGTTCCAAGAGACTTTGAGTACACTGTGGTTACTGTGTACCTCCTGAAGGGGATACGTGTAGTTCAAGCAGAGAAGGATAAGATCACAGCGTTGAAGTTCAACGACTTCAACCTCAGAGATCTAAATATCTATGGTATGCTCTCCCCATACAAGTACCTAACTAGAACAAAAGGGAAGAACTCGAAGATCATCTCTTAGTCGTGGACAATGAACCTCGCGCAGTCCACCCTGCTGAATGTCATGAAGATACCACACTTCGGAAGACACCAGGAAGTCAATGCCTATGTCAAGTTGCTATTTTCGTGTTACCATGGTGGCTTCTTATGGCTAGACTTCCGCATTACAGTTGACCCAATGCTGATCCACAGGATCACAGGACTGAGTATGCAAGGACCCTACCCACAAGAATTTTATTTAGAAAAAGCCGCAGATCATGCATTAGCACAAAAAATCAAGGATACATATGGCGACGTTGAGAAGGGAACAAGAGGCTACAAGGTAGCTTCCATCCAGAGTGGCGTAGTGTGCCTAGAATGTCAATTGATAGCTGGAAATTTATTAAGGAAGAACCGACCTACGTAGGTCACTGACTTTGTCGTTAACCTCACAGGGAAGTGCATGAAAGGCATACAGATGAACTTGGCGAAGTACCTAGTTAACCGGTTGGAACTAGATTGCCAAGAAGCACAGGATTAGGGTTATAAATTTCATTTCAGCTGGCTCCTGGTCCTCATTGCATTTTTTGCTTGGGATATGCCGGAAGGTGCGACCTTCCCAGACATAGAGTTGTTGAACCACTTGCTGTGAAGTTCGCTACCCTATGGTATTCAACTGATATGAACAAACAATGGCAGTCGAATGTTGTGTTCCATACATACTACCTCCAGCTAAAGAGATCCATCGAAGGCAAGCCTCGCATGACTTCAAACACCTTACAGAGGTTCCAACCACTAATGAAGTTCAATGCAGATTGACACTTTATCTACATTACAACATGAGCAGATGAACATAAAGAGCAACTCCAGTCATATTAGAAATTCACAGAAGAAGACCTTGAGGACATCACCAAGGAATGGTCCATTGACCTACTTATCCCCACCAACCCCACAAAGATATCTGATATTGATAGCCCAGAGGACACTCATAAAGAACAGAATACACCCAGAACCAACAGACAGAAGAAGATTGAGGAGGTCCAAAACTTAAGCAGCACCTCAGGGAATACTTCTTCCATGTCACCTGACCGAGTGGGTGATAACGAAGTAGAAGCTGAACAGAGACCAGGCGAAGTAACATCGCCCAGAGACGAGGTTGACCCTTTGAAGAAGAGGAAGGTTTCCCCCTCGAAACCTTCTTCTCGGAAGAAATAGAAAGCCACCATGACCAAGATGCAGACTGTCCTCACCTCCGATGATTTTGATTTCATCATATTAGCCCTGAACGATGCTTCACTGGAAATAGTAGAGAAACAAGGAGCGAAGCAGAGGAAATGTATGATAGGATTGAAGTCAAACTCCAAGGGGTACAATTGGCCCTTCAGTCCAACCACACAGTCTCCACTGCACCTCTGCCATCGGGAGAGAGTTGGGAGATAAGCCAACCCAACTCCACCGACTAGCTGATATAGTCGAAGCTCACCTTCGACGAGCACAAGAGGAAATAGAACAAGCCACCTAGGCTTTGACGCAAGTGCAAGGAGTACTTGTAGAACAACGCCAAGCATCAGAATAGGAAAATATTTCTCTCCAAGCAAAGTTTGATGAAGAAAAAACACAGATACAACAAGGAAAAGAACAGTTACTCGCGGAGCAACTCTAAGTGAAAGAAGCGGTCATAAGAGCACTTCACTTTGTGACAATCGTAGAAATAAAGGCAGAGGACTGAGTCATGCAGCAAGTAGAGTAGCTCACATAAGTTATCCAGCAACTACAACAATGCAGAGAAGACTTAGAGCTCTGCGCAGTGCCCGAGACTCCATAGGATGTAAGGGATCAAAGAGAAACAACTACTCGAAGCACAGTTGAGAGAATAAAATCCCTTCCTATGGAATGTAATAAACTCACTGATCGAAGTGCCTAGGCCTACGAACAACTCACTGAGAACCCAAAACTGAAGGCACTGGAGTCGCATCTCCAAGAGGTGAAGTATCAAGCCGAAACGATACAGGCGCAGTTGAAGCCCCTATCAGCTGTGAAAAGAATGAAGCGATCCCAAGAGAAATGCACCGCCCAACAACAAATCCACACTATCTAGAGAAGAGTTATGGAAGTAACTCAAAGGCTCCAACCCGTACAAGATAAATCTTACCAATTGTTCACAGAGGTCGAAGGCCGAGGAGCAGAACTAGAGCAGGTTGTCACTACAACTGAACAATGCCTGGAGGGACCTGTCAATGACGCATTCATCCAAGAGTTCACTGAACAAGAGGCCAAGGCACAATATCAAGTTGAAGCAACACGAGCTATGCTCGAGGCTTTTGAAGCAGAACTACTCAGATCAGAGTGACCCGGGACGAGTCACAGGTGAGTGTTGGGGGCCTATTGGCCCTTGAACAAGTTTTGGGAGATCCTTGGTCAATTTTGACCTACTTTGGGACTTCAACAGCCCGTCGAAGGCAGAGTGCAAGATGAAGAAGAGATCATGGGATCTCTGCCCCTTTTTGGGATTTCGGATTATGTAACGGGTATGGGATGTCGGCCCATGGGTTTACCCATGTTTAGGCCTATTTTGTAAAGTATAAATAGATGCTAAAGCGATGTAGTGAGCATATATATGGAGAGTTAAGAATGGGTAAGTGATGGATCTATGTGATTGAAGGATTGTAAGTGCTCTGTGCATACTGTGTGAAGCTTGCAGAGCTGAGTGCAAGTGACTATATAAGGCTTAGTGATGTATCCTAGCTCGAGGAAGGAGGATCTGGAGAGGTGCGTGCAAATCGCCTGTCCTACCCAGAGTAGGGTTTTGAGGCTCTGTGCATGTAACCTATTGAAGAAGATAATAAAGAAGAAGAGTTGGTGGACGTAGCCCCAGGGTGGGGGTGAACCACGTATATGCTGTGTTTCTCTGCTTTGTGCAATGTGTTGATGTGTTTATGTCTTTACTTGCTAAGTGCTTTGATATAGATAGATAGATCTGTTTATGATTTGTGCTAATGATGTATATGGATGTTAGATCTAACTTATATGAATGTGCTTAGTGCTTGAATCTGCTAGATCTGATCTGTTCTGTCGTGCTAAGTGCTGCTAGATTTCAGATCTGGTTGACCACTGCGCTGTACTGTGTTTAGGGTTTAACTGCACTGTAACTAAGGACTGAATATTGATAAATATAACTGCTAAGTGCTCTGTTAAGTGTTAGAATCACAGATCTGTGTCCCAGCTAAGGTTGTAGACATCTGAGTCCTGCAACCACCCCTACCTCTACCTCGGGTGAGACTTCATCTGCTTCACAGGTGTTGTTGAAAGGGTCGGTAGTTAGGGTTTTGTTGGTGCGCTGTTGTAGCGTTGAACCCTGGGTCTGCCCTTGTGCCAACAACCTTCCAGCTACATGCATCAACAATTTTCGTCAATTTGTGTAAGTTTTCCTAGATAGATGGATGATCATGGGAAATGTTTTCCTCATCCTAGAAAAGTATGACCACTTGAAAAGATAGTCGGGGGAGACAGTGCAAAATTTTTCAGTTAGGTTCAATAGGGTGTATCATTCATTGCATGTTGATATAAGGCCACCCCCATGATTAGCTCACTTACATTTCCCATATGCCTTCGATCCTAAGATGGGATTCCAATTAAGAGAAAGGAAAACCACAACCCTTGAATAAATGAAAAATATTGTAGTTGATGTGGAAGCTAACTTACTGAACAAAAAGGAAAAATTGAAAGCATTGATGAAAGAGATAATAGAAAAGGAACATCTGGCATCTTCAGAAATGAAACTGGATATTCTAACCAACGCAGTCAATGAAGTGATGCATAATATTAGCAGGAAAGAGGAACTTGTTGTTCGAAGACCTCATGTTCCATTGATGATAGAAAGGACAAAGATAAATGTCCCCAAGCTTTTTCCAGCTCAGCCTCGGTATTCTGAACCACCAAATGATCACTTCATGTATTCAATCCACGATACAACCAAATATGAAGTTCAAAATTAGATGGTGATGGAAAAACCTCCTAAGATGATGTGCATGTATGATGACCTCACATATATAGACGATTTTCCTGGATATGATCATCAAGGTGATGATTATGTGGTTGAGGTTGATGCTGACTGTTCAAAGCAACCAAAACTATCTTCATGGGAAGAATAATCCCAGTTATCACAATGCGAAGATAACAACCAAACTCTGCATACTAAGAAAGACCACAAGGAGGAAAATGCATAAAGTTTTCCAGTGAATGCAAAATGCTTGCCCCTATGTTTTGCCTCACTCCTGAGAGAACATTGCAAGCAGATTGTAAATAGAAAGGATGATGAATGTTATAATGCACCAGTTGAGGAAAACAAGGATGATACAGAACTTGCTTCAGATCCAAATGTGAAACCCTTGAGTCTTTTTGAAATTCAAACCTTAGATGAAATTAAAGAGCCCAAGACAGGTGATGAGCTGATCCATTTTGATTCCCTACCCTTATGATTTAGTTCATTTCAGTTTGTGAGAGGGAATTTGGTCATATTCTGATTGAGAATCATAGTGTAAACCATGAGGTTCTAGTAGAGCCAATGCCACAACCATCTAAAGCAGTGTATGACCCAATAGCTGCTATGATGGATAGTTTGTGTTTTCAAAATCAGGTTTCATTTACCCCTAATGATTTAAAAAATTGTTATGATATGGATATGATCAGATAATCAACTTCAACGTTGTGTTCAACACAAGTATCATTTCAAATCCCATCAGAAAAGTTGCAACCATGTCAAGAAGTGCATGAGGATTTAAATAACATTAATACAACCTCAAACCATGGGGTTGATTTGGTTAAATTGGAATGCCAAGAAATAGGTCAAGTCTATCTTGATCCTATAGATATCTATATGATTTTTTTTTATCACAGGGAAAATTTTCCTTTCAAGCATTCTGTTGTTTTGCAGGTTTACCAAGCTCCCTATGATGAAGACCAGACTCATGATCATTTGCAAGTATCCTTAACAGATCTGTTTCTAAGTTGGGTGAAAAATAGTGAAAGGGCCAAGGTACCAGATACAATATTTGATTGGTTATATTGGATATTTCATATTGACTAAGGTCAGGTATTATCAGGTTAGAATAGGATATATGTACATAAATAAGATCTTTAGATGAACATCTTTTCAATTATCTGATTTACAGTATGCAAATAAGCTTGTTGGGAAAGCATGTGGTCTATTTTATTTCTGTTTTAGTTCAAAAAGTCAGTCAAAGTTAGAATGAATAAATCAACTGGTTTTCAGTCAGTGAGTTGCAGGACAGATCAAGATACAGGTTGTAGGATCAACCCAATGGATAAGGCACTGATTTACAAATCCAGAGATCTGATATTCTTAACACCTCCTCAGGAGATTCCATCCCCAATTAGAGCCTATGTTAGGGTCCTATAATGCAATCATCTGTTCTCCAGTTATCTATTTGGGAATTGTTCTGATTAGGTTGAGAGTGTTTTCATGATAAGGTGCTCAGGAGTAATGGTCCAGTGGTATATCCATGCTTCAAATCAAATATCCAGTTATACCTAGTGTTGTCACATGGTAAGTTGTAATTATGCTGCATCCCCATGAGTTTTTGAAGGATTAAAGTGGACAAATCAGTTGTTTTCATGAATTTGTTTATATTCCAATAATGGCAGAAAGTTTGGTTTTCGATAGCTAAAAGTTAGAAATCTTATAGCCTTTAGATAACGAAAGTTACAACTTTCGGTAGCTAAATGGCTTATTCATGCATATCGTTAGCTGCCAAATGTCCCAAATCTCACCAATGTTTAAAGGGGTCTTATCACTCTCAAATCGACGGTGGCACATCGGTCATCATTTGTGGTTATGCTGCTAATACCGATCTCTGTCATCATTCCTCTGATTCTCAGAAGGGATTATCATTTTTTGATCCATTGTCTAATCAAACAATCATAACCTAGATCGTTCCCATACCATTTACTCGATCCTGAAAAAAAGTCATGAGCCTTCCCATGCTTTGAATCGGTCAAGGGTCGGTTTCTGAATGTTTTAAAGCTTCCCACAGGTGCCCAAAACCTTCATCCTTCGACTCTATCCTCATTTCTTACTGGTCTACCCCACCTTCATGTTCATTTGAGTTCATCATTCACCTTCACATACCCTGGCCACTTTGTAATCTGCATAGTTACTTTAAAGCATTTTAATGAATCCTGGTAATGAAGATTTTAACAGGGGGTGCCTTTCTGAGAAAGGAATTGTAGGATACCTCATACCTTAAGGCACACCGTGAGTCTTGTGAACTATTCAAAGAGGCAAGATGCTATAGGTTCTGTCAGAATCTCCAGGGGTGCCATCAGGGTATCACAGAAGCATTTTCCAAGAGCTTTGATGGTTTTAAGGTTCAACTTGGGCCCGTGGTGATGCAGATAGATGAGGGAAGTGTTGCAGGAACCACATAGATGCCTGGTGAAAGAGAAAGGTAGTTTAAGACCACCTCAATAAAATAAGTTGATTTCAGATCATTCCTCAAAGAAGAACATCAGAATATGAAGTGGCAAAAGGATATCCCCAGGAGCTATTTGGAGGAGAAATGGCAAACATTGTTAAAGATGATACATGTTTACATCACTTGTGAGGGGAGATATGGAAGGACCATGCTCTACCGCTTTAGACTACTCCTCCATTTCACAAGTAAGCAACCTCTAAATATGCCTTTATACCTTCTTAAGAGTCTTACCAAAATGTCATCCAAAGTTCAGGCCAAGCCTCAGAAAGTTAGCAATAGCCTATTCCATCATGGGCTGATTAAATTGATAGTTTTAGAAGAGCTCAACAGAAGAAGTAAAACTTGGGATTATCTCTTGTTTTTGGGAGAGTTTGGACAAGAAGTTCATCCCAATAAAGGAGGAACTCCCTCACAAGAATTAACTTTCCCAAAAACCAGTAAGAGAAAAATAAGAGAATTGTCTCTTGTAGAAGCTGCCACAAAATCTTCTCCATAAAAATCACAGAAAACAAAGAGGAAGTTAGAGTTTGAGAAGAAGGCAGAGGATCAAGGAAAAAATGTCCTAAATCTACCATACTCAGATTTTGATTCAGAACCATTAGCTGCAGAAATAGAAATAGAGCCAACAACTGTAGAAAGGGAAACCCCTGTGGATGCTGGAATGCCACCAAAGAAGAAGGTTAGAAAACCACACAAGGTCCAGAAACTAAAAGAATAAATTGCTGAGTTAAAGGTGCTAGAAAGACATCTGAAAGGAGAGAATGAGACTCTCAGGAAGTACTCACTCAAAATTGGATCCGCAGTAGATCGGTTGGCCATCAAATATGAAACTGCAAAGCACAAGAACAAGAAGCTTTGCAAACATAATAGAAAATTGCAGAACATGAACAAGGTTTTGAGATTCAAGGTTTTCCACAAGAAACTAAAACCCAAAGCTCACCTTAGGCTTGATACCCTAGTTGAAGCTTCCCTTAATTTCAATTGAAGTGTTATAATAGATGAATTAGGGTCGAAGGGAAAATCAATCATTTTGACTTAATTTGGGAGCAGTTACAGGTTTCTCCAGCTAAGAACCGTTTCAAAATCCATAATTAGCTGTCGAAAATCATTCCCAGGAAATCAACAACTAAATACACTCTGTTTTTGCCTCCTTAGCTACCAGAAGTTCTGTTATGAACATAAAGCACCAAATCTCCTCAGATCAAGGCAAATAGATTCCTCAACGATATCAAAGGCTTCAAGAACTATCTTATGGTTATGAATCGTCCTCAAAATGTCGCTGTCAAGCTTAGATTGAGTCATATTGGGTTTTAAATGAAGATCAAAGTATAAATCTATTTTTGGAATTTTGTTTGATTTTCCCTAGTTTTAGGGTCATAGTTAGTAGGCAACTATTTTGATTTTTACCCTTTCAGTGGTAAAAATCCAATATATTGTAATAGATTGAGGATATATGGTACGATTTTGGGGATGAGATCACATCTCTATTTTGATTCTTCATTAATTAGGTATTTGCAAAAAATATCTAGAAAAAATTAAGTAAGAGATTTGATCCCCTAGTCTGTAGGATTTGAATGTAAGGGGAAAATTATAAAATATAGAATGCCATATGGGATAAGGGTTGGAACTGAAGGGAAGGATGGTATGGAAATATTACCATCTATTGTAAAGATGTTGAACAGGTTGTAAGTGACTCTTTTTGGATGAATACAAAGACATTCTGTTCCCAGATTCTTGTGTCATGATCATGTGGTGAATTGATTCTTGATATAACTTGTTATTCTCTTGTTTCACATATTATTTTCTTTCCTTATTGTTTATAAGAATATTATGTTCATGATTTTTCTCAGACACCTTGCTCTGGCTTAAAACAATATTTACGTTTTCTTTTGAAATTTGACTGTAGAATTTAGATAAGCTCTGCTCTGCATTTGAAGTAAACTCCAATCTATTCCTCTTTTCCCATCTCACAAACTAAAAGGATCCATTGACATGACTAAATTTACTTGTTGCATATGATCTCAATTATTCATTCATTTATTCATCTTTAACCTTTTGACTCCATTTTTCCTAATGGCCCTCTTTTGTTGTCTCAACTAAAAACTCAAAAACAAATCTTCTATCCTCATACCTAGCCTAATATTAAATTCAAACAAAGTTAAATCATACAGAGAGATCCCTCTCTAAGTCTTGGAGGGCTATATCCTTGACTCCAATTGGTTTTGTGGTTACCTCTATCAATTTCTCCCTCAACCTAAGAAATCACAGAGTGCGAACACACTCTAGCAACCTATTGGCGCGTAGTGGGAAGACCTAGGGTTCAACATTAAATCACTAACAAAACGCTAAATATACCGACCCTTTCGTCATCACCCACAAGCAGGTGAAGTCTCACCCAAGGTACCTATGGGGACTGCAGGAACCAGGTTTCCGTAGTAATGGAGGAATGGGAGACTTTCATCATATTCGTCATACTTAACATTCATTCATTAGACCATTCATCATGTGTGCATAACCATCATATAACATATTCATATTAACCATTCATACACTACATGTGTGCCATAAATAGAACATAAGCATATCACAACAAAACATACATCATAACACAAAGATTTAATGTGGTCCACCCCAAACGGAGATACTTCCACAATGGAAGGTTTCTTATATTATCATTCAGTATCATCTCTTACAAAAGGTGCACACTGCGCTCATACAAGATATCTCAGTTATAATTGAACATGCCCTTTCCGTTTGCACATACAATGCACAGTTACCTCTCTATTGATATTCAACTTAACTCATATTCGACTTACAATTACTTCTCGAACCTCTGAGTTATGAAGTTTTCACCCAATAACTAGTGTTTTTCAACTCTCGAACAATCGAACTCTCCTCTACCCCAAAAATCATTACATATTTATACTTTTACAATAGGGATTAACCCGTTAAAAAATGGAACAAAAGGTCTAACTGCTTCTAACTAGATTCCGCCTTCCACGTGTGCTAACCCATGAAAATGTGCCAATTGTCTTCCTTTATTCGATGCACATCGTTCTTTAGCTGACTTGTCGTGTGGTTTTCTCCTATGCGATTCCCAAAACTAGTCTCAAAATATCCTGCTCCAATAGGCCCCCAACACTCATTTGTGGCTCGTCCCGAGCCACTCGGTTCTGCTACTGTGATAACTTCAGTGTCATAATGAGATTTTCAAAAGTCTCACTGGCATTTGTGACCTTTTTCCTTGCTTCTACTTTTCGCGTTGATATCTCTTCTGCAACCTACATGGTGATAAGAGTATGCAACTTCTCTTCTCTCTCTTGTATTGCTTGCTTCACCTTGCCTTGTAATATTGTGATTTCGTCTATTAACATGAATTCTTCTTCTTGTAGTGGCTCTAACATCTGTGCCAACTTATGGTACTCAACCTTGATTTGATTTATCTTCTGGTTTACCATCCTATTCTCCACTAAGGAATCCATCTTTTCCTTTTTTGGTAGAATATTCATCATGTCTTTAATCTTCTGCGCCTTCTCTTACGCATTATGTAGCTTCTAATCTAATTATTTTAGTTTTTCATTCTCCACTAGCATAGTCTATACTTGCATGCTTTCTTCATATAGATTCACACATTCTTCATCCATGCTCTTTATGCTTTCCACTATTGTCGCAATTGTCTTCTCTCTCTGATCTCTTTCTTATGGTGGCATACTCGGTGTCTAGCTTGCTTCCAAATCAATAATATTCACATGGAAGCCTTGAATGGCTTCACTGATCTTCCTGACTTGTTCTTCTAAAGGGGTGTCTACCTACATAGATACTTCTGGAATATTACTATAGACCCCCTGTACTGCCTATTTCAATATTTTTGTCCTTTGTGCAGCCTCATCCCTCTCCAACATAAGTTTATCATATTCTTCATGTAGCACATCATTATCTTCAATTACCTTAGTCAACTCCATCAACGTTGACACCATGTGCAATTGAATTTCCTGCATGACGCTCATCTGCAAACTATGTAATACTTCTATGAGCAACTGAGACGACACCAAGTTGATATGGATAAGTGCCTTTGCGCTCTCTTGCAACTTCACCGTAGGATTCTCTAAATCTCTTGCTTCTATATTCATCACTCGACTCTCTCCTAATGCTATAGATGGATGGGATGTCGTTGATTGCAACTCTATCGTACTCTCCATCTGCTCTTATTCTTCTGTTCTAACTGACGCTATCCTAGTTGTCTCCAAAATTTATTGAAGTGCGATAATTTTCCCTTGCATGCTTGAGTGCATTTCTTCTTGCTTCTGCGCCACTCACTAAAAATCCTCATCAGTAACCTCCTTAAGTTGATCCACGATCTTGTCTAATTCATCCTCCGTTAATGCTTGAATAGCCACTTTATTTATGACTTTCTACTTCTTCTCTTGCTGTCCTCTTTGCTGCTCAAGGTGTTCTTTCCTTTTATCGTCAATAGTTGGTGGGACTTTGTGCACGTATTATGTGCCATTTCCTTTCTCTCCTTGTTCTTGTTCTTCTTGATGTTTTTCTGGTTCTGTCTCCTTGTTTGGTTCTTTTTTTGGGATTCTCCACTTTTCATCCCAATCATTTACTATCTGGCTAATTTTCTACTCCGTCACTCTGTAATGTGTCAACAACCATTGGTAAGATGGATGCTTCTTCACTTAAATATAGATATGATGCATCCCTGCCTTAAATCACACAATACCTTTATATGCTTCAACAATATGTGGTGGAATGCACTGCATGTCCTCGATGCATTGCCGAATAGTACCTTTGTAAATATAAAAAGTAACATTATTATCCATCTATTGATCCTTATACATAGTATGCCATAAAGACATATGTCTTGCTGCCAAAAATGACTTATGGATTCCTTCCAAGAAATGTGTCTCTTCGGTCTCCCTCCATGCAGTCAGTGCTATCAAGATTAATAACCAGGCATAGTGGAACTCTGTTCCTTTTTCCTGTGTCTCCCTGCAGTCCATAAAAAAGTGATTTACTAGAAAGGTCGACCAATTCATCATTACTCCTACTACACACTTCTCCGCTACTGCTATGGCTCCCGATGATACATGATCTTTGCGACATTTTCTCAGTAGCTTACACGCCAACACTTGTCTCACAAACCTTACTATATTGCCAGTGATTCTCGCTACATCGAGCCCACATGCTCCTCTATATGTTCCATACTTCACCTTGATCTTCTCTGACAACGATTTCTCGTTGGCCTTATTCGTGAATAATGGCAAGGGTTCCTCACCTTATGTAGGTAATCCTGTGATCCATGTAATCAAGTATGTATCTATTGACATGACTCTGTCTAACCATAGGAATCCTCCATGGACACATCTAAGAAAAAAATTAACACATGCATTGATTTCCGCGCTCCTACCAAAATGGGGTATCTCCAATAGATTTAGAATTGTTACTCGTTGCAACCTTGTCGCCCATTCCTTCGGCTCGAGTGTCATTACCAGTGAGATGGGTCTCATTTTTGTGTGCAAATAGTTCTGGGGCACTAGCTCTAGAAACTTCTTCGCATTTGATAGGTCGTGGTTCGTGTATCTCAAACTCTCTATTTCTCCTAGCATGTCGCCCTCGATAGTGACCCCAGGGGGAATAATTGGTGTAACCATGACATACTTGGCTTCCTTCTGTAGTCTAACCTGCTTCGTTGTGGGTTTTCTCGACAGAACATACGATCGGGAAAAGTTTACAGACTGCTCCAAGCTTGGGGCTTCTTCTTGAACTGGCATTGCGATCGACTTACTGTGTTGTTTCTTCGTCCCTAATGTAGATGTTATTCTCTTAGGTGACACCATAAATATCTATGCTTTGGTTCTGCTATGTAAACTCTCTCGGCTCTAACGTGACTATTTAGCACTCATCTCTGTTCTCTTCAACCGTCAAGCAACAATAACATTTACTTGTCATCCCTTTATCTACTTTTATATCCCACTGCTAACTGTTATCTTCTTCTCCCCACCCAAAATTTCTATCTAATCCAACTATACTCACATTCATTTCTTTCCATAATCTACAATAAATTCGGATTATTCTTTGGATCATGGTCTAAATCTTGCTAGTCTGTCACAATATTGAGCAAAATTACCAACTTAACGAGAACTATATAGACTTCTCATTTTTTTGAGGGTCACATTTTTTACCTCGTTTTGAAAAGTTGTGCTAATGGTAGCACCCCCCTCCCCTTTTAGGTTGTTTTTTGATATTTTAAATCTTTTTATCCATAATGTATCCATATTATTTTTTACGATGGTTAAAATTTAGACCCGTCACGTTAACAATGTATGTCATTGTGGAAGAAGACTTTAAAATTTACCCTCGAATCAAAAAGCGATGCCACTGGTAGCACTGCTTTTTTTTTGAATTGAAATCAGAACCTAATTGAAACTGTGCCCTCGACAACTGGTTTCATCATCAATAAACAACTCAAAATCGAATCCTAAATCATTGCTTAGATTTTTTATTTTTATTTTTTAAAATTTACATTAAAAAATAAATAAATTGGACAAAAAAAAACTTCGCAAATTAGTTTAAAAAAAAAAAAAAAACCCATTTTAAAAATAAAAACTCTAACCCAATTTTTTTTTGAAAATTAAAAACAAAAAAAAACAAAGAAAAAGAAAAGAAATGATATTAAAAAAAAGATTAAAGAAAAACTTTAAAAACTAAAGAGGAAAAAAAAAACAAAAAACAAAAAATGTATATAAAAACTAAGAGAAAATGAGTAAAAAATGAAAAAAGCTAAAAAGACAAATTTATGGCAATTTAAAAAAAAAGTAATATATATATATATATATATATATAATCT
>JZKD02S1824093.1:35280-57707 GCA_000966675.3 Picea glauca
GTTTTTTTTTTGTTTTTAAATTTTGGTTTTCAGTATATTTTTTTAAATGTGTTTTTTTCTTCATTTAAAAAAAAATTAATTTGCAAAGCTTTTCTCCTCTCTTTATTTGTTTTTTAATGTAAATTAACAAAAAAGTTGGTAAATAAATTTTCAAGTGACCATTTAGGATCCAATTTTGGGTTTTTTATTTGCATAGGGATCTGTTGTCAAGGCCACAATTTCAATAAGCTTGTAATTAGCTATAATTTTAACGTTTATAATTTTTTTTGTTTTGTTTTAGGTAACACCATTTTTTTATTTAGGTGTTGATTTTAAGGTTTTTCTGAGTTACTATATGAGTTTTGAGGGCCATGTTTGAAAAATGTTGTAATTTTGATCTTGTTAGAAAAAATGGTGCTACCGATAACACCACTTTTTGATTTGGGTGTTGATTTTAAGATTTTTTTGAGCTATTGTATGAGTTTTGAAGGCCATGTTTGAAAAATGTTGTAATTTTGACCCTGTTAGAAAAAATGGTGCTACCGATAGCGCCACTTTTTGATTTGGGGGTTGATTTTCATGTTTTTTATGCAAAAATATGGGTTTTTAGGGCCAAAGTTCTTGTTTTGAGATCACAATTCTTGTTAAGTCGATAATTTTGTTCTTGTCATTGCTTTCTATTTATGACTATGCCTCTCCACTACTTCACTATTATGATCACTCTGTAATGCTTGTTCCGTCATGTGTGTTCTTTAATACTTTTCTCGTCCTCTGTGCCGATATTTGTCGCACTTCAATCCTCCTTCTTGCGCACAACCATTGTGACATTTTATGGTTTCTCTCCTTACTTAGTTTGAACACTACCTTATGCATAAATTCAACCTTCTATCTCTTAACTTAAATGATTTTATTTCTTTATTTCTTTCCTTTTTCTTTTTCTTCTATAATACACTATAATACAGATACTATGGTACACACACTGCACGCTTAAACTAGTGCACGGAAGTGCGACTGTCCATATATAGTTTCATTCCACTATCGTTAACTATTCCTTCCACAACTTTTCCATTCAGTTTCTCCAAATGAACAACACCTACACCTGTCAAAAATCTAATCACATGCAGACCTAACCAATGCATCTGAAACTTTCCAGAGTGCTGCAAAAACTTGCTGTCATAGAGAAAAACTAAGTGTCATGTCTGGAACTTCTTTTGTTTAATGTGTCGGTCATGCCAGGATTTCTTGCATTCTTTCTGAACTTGTTAATGCAAACCTGTGACAAATAGGTCCTCTTCCAACTCTACTAGCTCTAACAATATCTTTTCCACTGCTCCTGAATCTATAAGCTTTGTTACAGCAACAATGTGCATGATTCACATAATAAATTCCATAAACATAACTGCTTCTTGTCCATACACTAATATGAATGGTGTCTATCCTTACAAATTCTTACTTGTAGTCCTATATGCCCATAACACCGTTGGAATCCTCAAGTCAGAATCATCTTGGTTCGCCTTACATGTCTCCCCCCCCCAACACTGGCTTATTGACAAAATATCTTAGTGCATATTGACTTGTATCCAATATCATATGTATCTCTTCTTTCACCTTCTGCTTATACATCAAGTTCAATCGACATGGTCTCTGCTTCACTGGCTTAACATCTAGTTTCAAATGGATCTTCATATCTCCTAACTCCCCAACAATCCCTTTCATCTCTAAAAATGTGGTTGGAAATAGGTCCTGATATTCACGCAGTAAATATTCTATCTTCTCAACAATTTTGTTATTCCAATAGTCTCCTATGTTCACAAATTTTGGCTTATCTTCGGTACCAATATTTACTCTACCCATTCTCAATGGTTTTGCATACAAAAAATATTCAAGAAGTGGTCCTTCTAATATGCACTCTCCTTCAGTTTCTGGTATTTGCACATTTCTTGGATCTTCGTCCTCCTGGTCTTCTTCAACAACATTATAATACTCCAAAAATTCTTCAACTGTCACAAAATATCTATGTGTGTTACATATAGGTACTAGTTCTATCGAGTCTTCATATGTAAAAATATTGTTCTTGATGACCTACAAATCTGAGTCAATCAATGGTGCACCATCTTCAAAACTAAAAGTTACCTTAAAATTATGAGTCAATTCTTYCSAATCTGTAGTTTCTYTGTGCACTTCCAGTTCCAAGTACCAATTCTTCAGGATTTTGTCCAAGGTGTGTACAAACACTTGCATCCATTCTTTCCTAGGTACTTTAATCCATATCACAATGCACTGTGTAACATGATCCATTGGACAACTCAATCCTATATATTTCTGCATAGTATCTTCATTCTCTTTCCCAAACCTGACCTGCAATAGTCTTCTGCACTGTTGCCAATCTCTTATTCCATCCTTATGCATAGCCCACCATCTTTCTGGGTCGCTTTCAACATGACATCTAAAGCTAGTAATATCTGTTGATCTGATTTTTGTAATTCAAATTCTCTTATAAAAGAAGCTACATCGATTAGTCTGTCATAACTTGGAGGATCACATACCTCAGTTCCAATCCATCACAACGTGCGGGTAATACGAGCACATTTCCTTGTGGACACTTCATGCAATCTCTGTTGCCAATTCTCCAAAGCTACTTCTAATGCTGGCGCGCATGAACTATTACTTATCCAACTAAGTACACCATTAGCTATACAATTGACATAATCGTCCATCTACACAGTCATATTATACAAGTTATCAAGCTCTTTTCCCTTTACTATTTATACATATCTTCTTCCTTTAGTAGGATCCAATGTCATAGTAACCTTCAAGTATTTTACTTTTGTCTCTTCTTCATATCAATGACAGTCTGGTTGTCAAAGGCCCAATCAAGTGCAAGTAGTGCTAGGTAAGGGGTACTACCATCCACTATCTTGATCACTTCAAAATTGGCCAAGCTGCACACTCCATCAATACTAACACTTACCCCTATCAACCTTCCAATTGGAACAATATTATGCTGATTTGCTAACCTCAACTAAATGCGTGACCATATCAACTTCAACTTAGCATTCACATTGGAACCTAGATCCAAAATAATATTGTCCATGTTGTAGTTTCCTATTTTAGCATTGAGTTGAAACTCCCTATTCATTATTTTCTTGCGGTGCACCTGGTTAACTGCTCGGTGTGTGAAAGGTGTCTCTTTATCTTGGGTGCAACAGTCGATCATTCCACATAATATACTCAAAGTAGACTCATCCTTCATTATCTCTAAACAACGTTTTAGAAAAAAATTCAAAGTGATTACCTTGTCAACTTGCCTTTCTATATCTGTGTGATCATAGATTGGTGACATATCATACATCGACAACTAGTCATACAAAGGTGGCATGGTCAAAGTCGATGCTATCCATTTTGATCCTATCACTTCCTTTCCTGGTTGCGTATACATCTCTTTATCCTTTCTAGGGTCAGACAACAGAAAAGGTTCTACTGCTTTCCTTACCCACTCGTGGATCCTATTTCCTTGATCCTTCGCATCAACTCTGGTTTTGGTTCCTCTGTGTGTAACTATTGCTATCTTGGGTTGTTCGTTGCGTGCCTCTACTTCTATCATATATACATTTAGGTTCCTCTTTACTTGCCACTTTGTGGTCAACTCTGGGAAATCCTTTTTTGCATGGTATAATTGTCTACAATATGTACATGTTGTGCATGGATTCAGATAGTCTTGCACCAAATGTCTAGGATAATTACATTTATAACATATAATTAGTCCTCTTCCTTTGACGAATCCTCCTCTTCTGCGACCTATGATCCCTCCTCTTCCTCCTCTTGGAGTATTATACTACGATAATCCTCCTTATGATTCTTCTCCCTGGACTCTTTATGCATGTGCAGTGCGCTCTCTCATCAACTCTAGTGCGTGACACTCTTTCTCTTCATGTCCTAATGACTTAGAAAAGTTACAAAACAAGTTTCTCGTAGTACTATGGTACTTCTGCATCAATGCAAAAACAGTTGGGTGCTGACCCATCATTTTCAAATATCACACCATACTCCTAGTGGATTCAAAGCTCCTATATACAAATACCACTGAAAATATGGAGATTCATTGTTATGATGACATAGTGTTCTACATGTGACACACCAAAGTTCCTTACATTTTTATTTTCCTTTTGCAATTTCTTGCAACTGGATAGTCAGTGTTTCTAACTGCGACTGAACTTGAGCCATCCCTATGCCATTTTCTCCAACCAGGGATGCTTCCAATTTCATAGAAATTTCTAAGGCTTCTGACTATGACATAATCTTCTGTTCTGTTAAGGGGTAGCATATATGCAGAAAAAATCCTGCAATCAACCACTCCCTATGTTGTTCATTTGAAATTTGGAATGTCAACCAATCCTTCAATGTCTTGAATCTTTGATCATAATCCCACACCGATTCATTCACTATCATCTTGATCTCCTTCAGATCTATAATGCATTGTGACTCAGACTTAGGTTTCTGGAACTATTTCAATAGAGACTGTCTTACATCTGCCAATGTTCTAGTTTGTCTCATAGGTGTAGCAGTATGATATTTCATGTACCATAGTAATTCATAGTCTTTGAATTTCATCTCCAAATGCACAATCTTCGCATCATAATGCTAGACGTTCTTCACAGTCCATATTGTCTCACAAATGAACAAATGTCATTATGGATCTTTTGAACTTTCCTTGTGAAAGACAAGCATTCTTAAAGTGGGATCTACTCCCACCATCATATTCTGCGTGGTATTCCTCATTGGTAATATTATCTGAAGTTGGGTTACTGTACTACTTCCATTATTTTGGATGCTATCCTTACTTCCCTTACTAACTACAATCGACAAATTTTCTTCAAACCTTGGAGATGAACAAGGGGTCGTGGGTTCAATGCAAGGTATGGTCTGAGTGGGATCTTCTTCTATTGGACTGAGCTGACATTCTATGGGCAATATGATATGGAATATTATGTCAATGTCACTCTCTTCAAACTCACTATGCTGCTCCTCTCTATCAACCACAATCCTCTTCTTATTCGGACTAAATCTCTTACCATTGCGCAATAATCCAATATCTTCGTCTGTTGCACACTCTTATTCTCTCAACATCATCATTCCATCTGTTCCTCATTCATTCTTCTCTGCAACACTCCTACCATTCCCTGGTCATCCCCCAACCCCCATTATGCGCGAAATTGCTTAGATTCTAGGGCAATCTGATTCCATCTTCATAACCCCTTTATCACACAACAACATCTTAATCTAAGTAGATAGTGACTTCAAGTATCTTCCATGAAGTCCCTTAAATAATTTCCTTTCAAAAACACTATACAATTGAGTACAATTTATAACAAATTCAATAATGTATCCTCCCATTATATTATCCAACCAAAAATCTGTAGATTTTTAATGAAAAAAATCAACAAATGAAATTTCTGTCAAACACTTAGCAACCTAGAGATAACTGTCTTCATACATTTCATAAATGCCTTAAACCCACATTCAGAGATTACCATAAACAAAAATACACATTGCTAAGCAAAATAATAGCGGAAATAAACATAGTGGACAACAACCCATAAAACTCAGAAATTTAGGCAAATGCCAGGGAAAACCCCAATGTGGGGAAACCCAATGAGAGAGAGAGAGAGATATTATTATTCAGCTTCAGGAAAGTACATAACACAAACAAATACACATTTCCAGCCAAGGAAAATACCTCACAACACCAAAACAGTCCCACCAAATTCTGCCTCATTTTCTGTGCCAAATCTGTACTGCTGTATGGCCTACTCTGTACCTCAATTTTCGTGCCAATAGTCAGCTGTACAGACTATTCCGTACGGCCCAGAAACAACAAACAAGATTATGAAATCTACCTCGAAAACTATGCCAAAACTACCTCGATTTCGATGCCAAATACCTATAGCTGTACATAATGTACAGAATTGTATGGACTGTATGGATCTGTACAATACGACCTCCCACAACAGAAAAATAACTCGACCCAAAAATATAGAATTTTTTTTCCTTGGAAAACATGCTTTCTTTGCTGCTCACTTTCCTCTCTCAACCTTACTTAGAAAATCTCTCTTGCTCCTCTCATCTTCTCGATGTGTCTTGCACACTACCAAATGCATTCTTTTCTAAATTTGAAAATGACATTTTTCCTCCAAAGTGTCTTTTCACCTTCCCCAACCCTAAATCCAAAGGCCAAGATTAGATCTTGCCTTTTTCAAGATCAAGGGTCATGATCCATTCCCTCCAAAATGAATCATTTAAAATATTAAAGTGATTTCACTTTATTACATAAGTGCTTTATGAAAATAAAGTCACTTTAAAATTAGAAGGTACACTTTATTAAAAAGTCACTTTAATAAAAGAACCACTTAAAACAACTTTATAAAAACTCATTACAATGTTAAGTGCCTGGTAGTGTAAACATAAGGTAACATCCACATACAAGACAAAACATGTGGAGTACCTCCCGAGCTAAAAAGATAACACTCCCTCTTAGCGAGGGATGTACTCGCTACCACCACTATCATATGGTTTCATCACACTGTTCTATGTAAGATCTCCCTCTGAACCTGGAGCCATCCTCAACATCTGCACATAACTTGAACTAGAAGATCTTCTCTTGGAAACATCCTAGAACCTTGAGCTCACTTCATCTTGAGAATTGGTTCGATCAACTTGGCTAAGCCTCTTGCCAGTGCTCAGAAGAGACTTTCACTCTTCTCTCGAAATGAAAGACTAAATCCTTGGCGCCATCACAGTCTTAGAAGCCTCCTCACGCTCCTCATCCGACGCTGAATCATACATCCAAGGTTGTCCTCTCAACATATACAAGCTGTCCACCCTGTTACTGATCAACTGCAGCTCTACCGGGTCCACAGCTCCCTGCCTATAGATAAATACATGTTCCCTCTTGAAAAATACACAATATCCTACATCCTCCAAGGCCAAGACTGAGAGAAATTTAACCCTTAACCTTGGAACAAAGAGAACTCCATCAAGCTCCAAGAGTCCCCCAAACTCGAGTTGGAATCTAATATTCCCAAATCCACGTATAAATTTTTCCATACCACCTTCATTTACCACTTGTCGGCCATGACCAATCTCTGTGAAATCTAGGAATACTCGCCAAATTCCCGTCATGTGGCTAGAGGATCCACTATCCATAATCCATCTGATATCACCTCCAAATCCTCCGCTGTCGACATTGGAAACTAAGGTCACCAAAGAAAATTCCTTTTCGTACTTTGAAGCAAAGTCCTCCATGGCTGCTGTAGCAGCTGTCTCAGGCACCTTTGGTTTCATCTTCTTTTCCTCTCAGGACAATGAGAGGCAAGGTGCCCCAACTGGTTACAACAATAGCATCTGAATTTACTCAAGTCCCTTCCAGAACTTCCTTTCTTCTTTCTCTTTGCAGTAAGAGCAACATTCTCATCAACTTTGTTTGTCTTCTGTTCACTACTCTGAGATCTTTCTCGCTTCTCCTCCTGAATGAAATCATCCCACAGTCTGCTCCAATATGGTAGATTCTCACATCCCACCACACACTTCATTAATACTTCCCATTCTTTGGTGAATCCATTTAAGGCTATCCTCACCAACTCAGAATCCGTAATGACCTCTCCAAAAACTACCAGATCACCTTTTACTTGAGCCACCCGGGTAAGATAAGAAGAGGCACTCTCCTCCTTACCCATCTTGGTATCATGCAACTTAGCCTTCAAGGCCATCTTTCGGTTTTCGTTCTTCACCTCAAAAAAGTTTTTAAGTGCATCCCACATATCCTTGGCAGTCTTTTTCTCAACCAAGTGTGGGATAAGGTGATCCTTCACCCTATCCAGAATAATCCTCTGAGCCTTGGCTTCCTTGGTCTCATGTAAGTCCAAATCAATAGGATTTGTTGCGGGAGCTTCCACAACAGAGTTGACATAGTTATAATTTCTTTTTTCCTTGAGAACAACAGACAATCAGACCTTCCACTGCAAACAGTTGGAAATGCCATTCAACTGATCCTCATATCTAATGCTTGAAGCCATATTCCCTGTCACAACTCAAGGAAAACAATCACACCCTTTTTCCAAAAAATCACACTGCCCACTGTCAGAGACAAAACTCTGATACCATGTAGATTTTTAATGACAAAAATCAGAAAATGAAATTTCTGTCAAACACTTAGCAACCTAGAGATAACTGTCTTCATAAATTTCATAAATTCCTTAAACCCACATTCAAAAATTACCATAAGAAAAAATACACATTGCTAAGCAAAATAGCAACAGAAATAAACACAGTGGACATCAACCCATAAAACTCATAAATTTAGGCAAATGCCAGGGAAAATCCCAACATGGAGAAAACCAATGAGAGAGAGAGATATTATTATTCAGCTTCAGGAAAGTACAGAACAACAACAAATACACATTTCCAGCGAAGGAAAATACCTCACAACACCAAAACAGTCCCACCAAATTCTGCCTCATTTTCCGTGCCAAATCCATACAGATGTATGACCTGCTCTGTACCTCAATTTCCATGCCAACAGTTAGTTGTACGAACTATTCAGTACGACCCATAAACAACAAACAAGATTATGAAATCCACCTCGAAAACCATGCCCAAAATTTCCTCGATTTCCGTAACAAATATGTACGGCTATACAGACTATACATAATTGTACGAACTGTATGGATCTGTATAGTATGACCTCCCACAACAAAAAAATAACTCAGCCAAAAAACACATAATTTTTTTTCCTTGGGATTTGTGCCCTAGCTCCTTGGAAAATGTGCCCTCTTTGCTACTCAATTTCCTCTCTCAAGCTTACTTAGAAAATCTCTCTTGCTCCTCCTTTCGTCTTCTCGATGTGTCTTGCACACTACCCAATGCATTCTTTTATAAATCTGAAAATGACATTTTCCCTCCAAAGTGTCTTTTCACCTTCCCCAACCCTAAATCCAAAGGCCAAGATTAAATCTTGCCTTTTTCAAGATCAAGGGTCATGACCCATTCCCTCCAAAATGAATTACTTGAAATATTAAAGTGATTTCACTTTATTACATAAGTGCTTTATGAAAATAAAGTCACTTTAAAATTAGAAGGTACACTTTATTAAAAGGTCACTTTAATAAAAGAACCACTTAAAACAACTTTATAAAAACTCATTACAAAGTTAAGTGCCTGTGTAAACATAAGGTAACATCCACATACAAGACAAAACATGTGGAGTACCTCCAAGCTAAAAAGATAACAAAATCAACTACGTGTGATACCTGATTGCTTATATTATTGACTAGCCAAATTTATTCAGGAGTCCAATTTTTCAGAACAATAGTGCGATGTTTTCCATTCTATTCAACTAATCTCTAGATCGACTTTGCTAAAATATTTGAAAAATCAACAAAGAAAATTTCATGCAAATCTGTAAACACATACCTTTGTAGCCATTTCTTTGCACTGATCCACATATTTTTATTTTGATCTACAACAAACTCGATCTCTTTTGTGTGCAACCATTTTCCAATATGCTCCTTAGTAGGTCTTCGCATTCCCTTCATTCGCATATCTTGGTCCCGACAACAGAATCGTTTGTTGACACCCAGTGGGCAGACCCAGGGTTCAACATTAAATCACAAAAAAAATCCTAAATATATCGACCCTTTCGGCATCACCCACAAGCAGGTGAAGTCTCACCTGAGGTACCTATGGGGACTGCATGAACCAAGTTTCGATAGTCATGAAGGAATGGGAGACATTCATCATATTAATCATACTTAACATTAATTCATTAGACCATTCATCATGTTTGAAAAACCATCATATAACATATTCATATTAACCATTCATACACTACATGTGCTCCATAAATAGAAAATAAACATATCAAAACACAACATACATCATAACATAGAGATTTAACATGGTTCACTCCAAACTTAGCTACGTCCACAATGACATACTTCTTATATTATCATTCAGTATCATCTCTTACAAAAGGTGTGCACTGCGCTGATACAAGATATCTCAATTATAACCCAACATCCCCTTTCTATTCGTCCATGCAGTGCACACTTACCTCTCGAATGATATTCAAATTATCTCATATTTGACTTACAGTTACTTCTCGAACCTCAAAACCATGACTTTTTCATCCAACAACTAGTGTTTTTCAACTCTCGAACACTTGAACTCTCCTCTACCCCCAAAACCCATTACATATTTATACTTTTATAATAGGGCTTATCCAGTTACAAAATGGACCAGAAGGCCTAATTACTTCTAACTAAATTCCGCCTTCCACTACTGACCCCTGAAAATGCGCTAACTGTCTTCATTTCTTCCATGCACGTTATTTCTTAATCAAATTATCGCACGGTTTTCTCTTGCGTGATTCCCAAAACTGGTCCCAAAATATCCTGCTCCAACACAACTCTTCTCTTCAAGGCTTGAAATCTAAGGCCCTTATGTGCTAACACCTTAGATTTCAAACCCTATCTATTAGATATTACTATTATCATTCTTCAAAACAAATTGTATTGCTGTTGTAAAAGACTTTATAGCCCTAAATGAACTAATCTACTTTCTCTATTGTGAAAAAATTGATCAAACAATTCTCTATTTTCATTCTCTAAATATTTTCACTAACATAACTAACTCCGACCTAAGATAATTCACTAATTTTATTGCTGCGGTAGCAAAAGTCCGCTACAACCACACTAATCTACTCTAAATTGTTGCATAAATTGGCCTAATAGTGGCTTAACATACTCAGAAATTGCATACAACAATTGGGTATTGATCTACTAAGTTTATTCTAATTTTTAATGATAAATTGTTGCAATTCTGAAGTGTATTTCTTGTGTGTATATATATATATATATATATTCTACAATTTTCCCTATTCTAGGTAGGTACTCATACAAGCTTCATATCTCATCAATCTCACAAACATAGAATTTTGAATTAGGTGATCAAGAGAGGGGGTGGTAGGCTTGGATACAATACTTTCTACTTTGATCCCCTGAGGTCATCGAGAAAGCCTCCCCTGTGGTGGACCTCCTCCATCACTAAAACATGGGGATGTCTTAGTAAGGTGACAATGGTAGGATATCCTGTAGTTACGCAAGATTTGGTAATCTTGTGTTGGGAATTGTACAACTAAAAATCCTGCGATAACAATGACCACCAAGGTGAGACAAGGAATAAAGTATAAATTTAAAACATCATGTTTCATTATCCAATTCAATCCATGATAACAATTTTATGCCCCAAACATTGACATTATCACTCGATATGAAGTGTCAAAATGATTTACCTGAGTGGGTAAATGCACCATTTCATCTAAGTGAGCCAAGATGAGCATGTAATGGAAGGATTTTGTAGGAAACTATATGTGGAGAGTTCAAAATGACATCATAAAAATGTTGTCTGTAATGTGGATCATGGATAAAATATATCTAGTTATCCCTATAAGTGAGGGGGTAACAAGGACATCACACATTAGTACCTCAATGATCCTCCTCCTCACTATAGGCCAACTTTCTACTCACACAAGGGGGTATTCCATTAAATGAAATCACTAATACGCCTGTTAATGTAGATTTTATAATTGTTTTAGGATTATAATATAAATTTCATGAAATTGAAGAGGAAAAGTTCCTTATCCTATTTGTTGTGGAGTCATGGAAGCAAGATGACAAATAATATTTAAATGGACTAGATAAATTAGGAATACTATTAACATAAACCTTTCTAATTACTTTTTCCAAATTAATGTGAAAACTACATGAAATGCTCATAAATATACATCTTCACCTTCAATAAACATCAATTAGTGCATTGCACAACTATCAATGCAAAGAGAACAAAAAGACAACCTTCAAAGATGAATGAATAACCAAAAAATTATTTATTAACAAATTTGATTACATCATAGTATGAGGGGTCAATAGATTACAACCATGTCAGGATATTTAGACACTCATGAGTTAGTTAAGTTCAACTTGGTCTAATATGTCTTTAATTAAAAATGTGTTTCTTTAGTATGCATTAGTATGCATTTGTAGTAATGTAATTCGACAACCATGATATGTTCTAGACATAGAGTGATCCAATGACTTATTCTCTTTGATGTTGATGACTATATTGATCTATGAATTAACATCTAATTGGTCCATGATCTCTATTTAACGATAATGTAGGGTCATTTTCTGATGATCGATTGTGAGAAATGCTCTTGTAGTTTTTTTTTCTTTTGCATTAATATATTGCCTCAAGTGGCCACGTTGGTCGAGGTTGTGGACTATTTCCCTCTTTGAGGGTTTTAACCACATAAAAACATTGATGTATTGATCTTTGATCTAATTATGTGAGTGGTTACTAAATGTGTTCATCCTATATGATAATACCTTGTTTTATCGAACATGGTATTAGACCCCACTTGAAGACCCGCTCCCATTGTAGATCAAGATTGGAACATGTGTTGTTGCATTTATGGTTTCTACTATTTGTATGCATTTATAAGCTAAATGGACCATTCCATTGCGTCTAAAGTGCTTCTTTCAATTGGAAACATTTTTTATTAACTTGAAAAGGTTTATGTTTGCCCAAGATACAACCATTTTTTTTCAGATCCAAAAGTATAAACTCAGAATATGCCCTTTAAAAAAAAAAATTAGAGTTAATATTTCGGTTTTTCTATTTTTATTCTCAATTTGCTTTAGTCTGCATATGGTTTTTGTTGTGCGCTCTATGTGATCTCGACAAATCCTAAATAGAGCGAAAAATGTTTTATTTTTTATGTATGCTCTTTTCTCTGCACTTTATGCAATATCAACAAATAAGAAACAAAGAACAAACTATTTTTTGAGTAAGCTAACCAAGATCTGACTCCATTATTGTTAATATTAGGAAATTATTTTTTCAAAATTTCATTTGTTTTTATGTGCGACAATGTTGAAGTTTTTTTGCAGAAAAAAACAATGGTTTTTGGGGTAAGAACACACTTCAAGGCAAAGAGTAATAAAAAATCCCCCTCTCTCTTTCATTAAAATTGTTACATATTTCAGATTAACTCACTTGGTTGAAAGTTTCTTTATTTAATAAGGGGTCTTGAGTTTACATCTTTTTTTTTATAAGTTACTTTTTGAAAAAGTTCATGCAAACTCGAGTTATCTCATAATTTTATTGTAAAGTGCATTTCACTTAAATTATAAAAGTTATTACTATATAGTATTTTCAATATTTTTTTTAGTTACTTTTTGCATGCAACTTTAATTTATAAAGTAAATTAATTGTAAAAGTGATTCTCACTTATTCTATAAAAGTGAATCACTTCATAAGTAACTTGTTTGTAAAAGTGATCTTATAGGCACTTTGGCTATTGTTTATGCATTTTTTAAAAATGACATACCTTTCACTTCTGAAGTTCGTTTTCAGTGCTATTTGTTTTGAAACAACCTATTTTTTTAGAGTTTCCATTTAGATAGTCAATTTCAACTTTTGAATCCACATTATATACATATTTTAATACGGATTTTCCAAGTGAACTTTTTCTTACTAGTACCAACTATTTCTCATGGAAATCCCATATGAAGGATATACTAAGTAAATGGTTGTATTAGATTACCCTGGGAATGTTAGAATTTCTTAAATTTTTAGTAGGAATATATTTACCAGAGTACTTTGATCTTATTTTAACATTCAACAACCATATACTAAAAATCTAAATAGGATCTAGAAGCATATAGACAAACACAAGAAGAAACAAAGATATATCCTAGGAAAACCCCAAACTCGGGGAAAAAATCCAACCAACTTTCCTTAGAGAAAATATTTATGATAACACAATACAACCATGAACAAACTATTTACATAAGAGAAAAACCAACAATGAAGAAACCCTGATAACACGTACTTATCTCTACTTCTTGTCAAACCCTAGAGAGGGGTAGACAACTGAGAAAAAACCTGAAATATGATGTGGAGAAACCCTAGTGAGATTGCTAGAGTACTCGACCTCTTCCAATGAACTTCCCAAGATAGAAACCCTAGAAATTGCAGAAGTTGTGTCTTCTTCCTTGCATCAGACTTGCGGCTTCTTTTCTTGAGTGAGAAAGCTATGTATGTGTGTGTGTGTGTTTCAAATGGAAAGACATCTCCCTTTATTTATAGTCTTTAAGTCATTTTACTGGGGCCGATTTCTCTTCCTAGAAATTCTATTTTCACTTTATTATTTTCCTGTGGGGTCGGCTTCTCTTCCAGGGTATTCTTCAACTGTTCAATGATATTTCTTTGACTTCTTGGAATCTTTCTCTTGAAGAAAAGTTGTCCAGGAGGGAATACCTCCTGCTTCTACAAAACATCAACACTCCCTCTTAGCGAGGGATGTATTCTTCCATCATTTTCTCCTCTAGTAGTCCCAATCACACCCAACCACTTCACATGGCATGGGGAATACTACCACCATAGTCTTAAGACTACACTACACGTATCTGTGATGTTTCTCCTCTCCTAGTAGTCCCAATCACACCCATCCACTTTACATGGCATGGGAAAGACTACCACCATAGCCTCATTCACACCTAGCCACTTCACATGGCTTAGGCAAGGCTACACCATGGTCCCATTCACACCTAGCCACTTCACATGGCGTAGGCAAGACCACACTATAAGTCCCAATCACACCTAGAAAATTCACATGGCTTAGGAAAGAATTGTACCAAGCTACTCATTATTCCCTCAGTCACTTCACATGACTGATCTGGGAATCCCTTGGACAAAGGGAGAGTATCTTCTCGCTGTAGGAGAAAAATCACAACTCCCTCTCAATGAGGGTGGACATTCTGCATCACACCAAACTTGTCTCTGAAGTACTCATACTTCACTTTAGAAAGAGGCTTGGTGAGAATGTCTGCTATCTTCTCATCTATGGATATGTACCGTATCTTCACTGCTCCTTTTTGCACCATGTCTTAGATGAAATGGTATTTAATATTTATATGATTTGACTTGTCGTGAAAAACTGGATTCTATGAAATGCTCACACAAATTTGATTATCACAATATATCAAGGTTGTCTCCAACTCTAGATCAAATAATCTTGCAAGAAACTTCCGAAGCCACACTGCTTCACAACTTGCAAAACTGGCTGCTATATATTCTACCTCTATTGTACTCAGTGACACTAATGACTGTTTTATTCTCAACCATGAGATCATACCTGATCCCAAACTGAAACAACATCCTGATGTTCTTTTATTGTCCACTGCACTCCCCACCCATTCAGAGTTTGTATAACCTTGCAACTTTACTTCACTTTCCGAGACATATCTGAGTCCATATCCAACCATACCATGTAGGTACCTCAATACATGATTTTCTGCTACCAAATGTACATGTGTATGCTCAACCATGTACTGACTCAATGTGTTCACTGCAAAGCATATATTCGGCTTGGTGTTAATCATGTACATCAAGTATTCGATCAACTATCTGTACATTGTGGGTGCTAGAACCCTATATAATAGGGAATCAATATTCTGAATAATATCTATCTCTCTCAGGCATTATGCTTTTGCTCATGACACATGGTGAAGGCGACAGAAAACGCTCGACACTGACCAAGCATAAGAAGAGTACCTGCATGCTAACTTCAAAGCGAGTTCCGGTGCATTTTTAGCAAAAAATTGTGAATTGGTTTGAATGGAAATTTTTTTATTCTTGTGGGTAAATGCAAAGTTGGGTTTATTAGCCAAATTTGGGTTTTTATAATCTATTTTTCGTGAATTGAGCCAAAATTGGCCCCTCGGCCTTTATGCAGAGTTTTAGTCTTGTTTATCAAAATATAAATATTTTGACAAATATTTTTCCAAAAATTATATTGGCCTAGGGCCAACCTCCGAATACTCAACATCGAGGACAAGCACCATTTCATAAACCAACAGCAAACACACAAGCCAGTGCCAACGACAGCACCAACGCCAAACTCCAAAGCTCAGCCTTAGGCTCACTTCATCGAAATAATACGTAACTGTTGGCTCATATAATCACCCAAAGTTCAGTTTACCGCGTGAATGTGGGATATTGCCCACAGAAAGTCAAAAAATATATAAAACACAGCTTTTAAACCCTATGCCAGATGTTTGAACCAGATTCAAGGTGTCAAACGTAGGGAAGCACACATGCATAGAGGGTTATGAGGTGTACCATCAAGCCACATCTGGTTAAAGCTCATGAATCGCTAAGTCCCCATGTGCAGATAGTCAAGGATATTTGTGGTCCTTACATAGATCAAGTCGTTGCTGTTTCACAATCTCATGGCGCCCTCGTAAACAACACCTTTTATATCCAGGTGAGAAGGCTCATGTACCACAACGGTTGGATGGGAAAAAGAAACCAAGATGCAAGAAAATAGATTCATCAATGCCTTCGTTTCCTGACAATACTTTTGTAGGCCAATCAATTCATGGTGTGTTGGATGGTTCATTTGATGCTGGCTATTTGCTGATGGTTAGAGTGGGAGACACTGATACAGTCCTGCGAGGTGTAGTCTTTGATCCAAGAATGTCAGTGCCTATTTCTAAAGCAAATGACATTGCACCAAATGTCAATCCGACAAGGAGAGATGAGAACATTCTTCTATCCCCTGAACTTCCTCCATCTATTCAAAATTCCATGGCCATGCTAATCAACTCCCATTCCTTTATTGCCAATTATGGTGCCTGTTGTGAAAAGTCAAGTACTTGCTGGTGGTCAAGGATTGGGAACATTTAAAAATGGTTTGATGGGGGTGTTCATATTGCCAAAATTGATGAAGCAGAGGAATAACAGATGAAGATGCTGCAAAAGTTGTAGAAGGTCTGGCCCCCAGGTTTGCTGATAGAGACACATCAATAAATTAAGTAAACAGACGTATGGTCTATTCTATGATACAGAATGTACACTTCTTGAGATAAATCCTATTGCAGAGACCGTTGATGGCCAATTAGTAGTTGCTGAAGCTGACTTGAACTATAGTGAGAAATATAGTTGGTTATTTGAAACAAAGTATCTTTGAGACAGATACTTGTTCAAATCATTCAATTAGCACCTTAACAAGCAATTGTGAAGGGATGAGCTATGTGACACAGGTTTTAGATGCATGTAAGCCTTATTGTGGATCATGGGTTGGAGTTATTGCATTGACAGGTGCTATAAAAAGCATCATATGGGGGTTAGTGTCTGCCTTAGAGAATCTTGATCAGCAATGCCGCAACGACAAAACAGGATCATTGAAATGGAAACATGATCTTCTTGTTAAATGGGAGCCCTCTCTTGAAGGTTTTGTGTATTTCATTAACTTGTGCATTAACAAGTTTCTTGTAGGTGATATCTTGGATGAGGTAGTTACTGTTGAAAGAGAGGTTGCTAGTCATCAAAGAAACAATACCACATCTAAATAGGATACATATACATAACTCCTAACAGATTATGGTATAGCAAAAGAGATGGAAATTGAATTTAGGCAAGAGCAGGATAGTGAAACAAAAGAAGAGAAGAACGAAGAGGAACACACTAACTTAGATGATCACATGGATATAATTGATGATGACAAAGATGATGGTGTTATTGACAATGGTGATTTTCTGGAGCCTAAGTCGCAATTCCTTCAAACTAACACAGACCTGCATGTTTTTAAGGGCAAGGAGCAGTGCTCAGACCTTGCTGAAATACCAGATTTGAACAAGTCCTTCTTAGAAAAGTTGTTGAAAGGAGAAAAGCTAGATCAAGCGACTTTACTTGGAGAACTCTTCCTGGCTTTGACATGTGTTGTGAAGCTAAAGAATCTGTCATCTTCTCCCAAGGTTATAATGTCAGCACCAAATAGTCTATCAATGTCACTGGCATTCATAAATTTGCAGTTAGAAGCAACTCATTGGTTAATACTGGAGGCAACAACAATGATGAGGCATTGTCGTGTAGTTTCATTGGATTGGCTGGTTGGCATTATTGGATTGGATGGAGAAATAGGATGCATGGTTAATGGTGCAGGGCTGGCAATGGCTACCATGGATATCATTTTGACCAATGCACTTAAATTTCCAGCCTATGCAAAGTATAGACTGTTATCTGTGATACAAAAAATAGGGCATCTAGCTAAGCAAGTAACAGAGATGAAGGCTTTGGCTATCAAATCTTCTGATGTCGTGGAGAGGTTTCCATCTCAGATATGATTTATCACAGGAAAAAAATTAATTTTGATTCCTCATATGGTTGAAGGATATGCACTGCAGTTTTCAAACGAAGGATATCAAAATGCACGCCCAATGTCACCATAAGTAAGCCATGAGAACTTGCTAAACGATGCCAAATGTTCACAAGTTCTCCAAGTGGCAATTCATCCAGTGTTCTAACGCCAAGCCACAGGGTAGAGCATCCCAACTTTTCAGGAGCTCAATCCACAAATCTGGCATTTCGACGCATTAATTGGGAAAGAGAGAGCTGATTCTTGGGGCTGGATATTAGTAGAGCACAAGTGGCATTTTCCTTCATGGCATTCGAATTACAATTGAGCAGCCAACAAGAAAGAGACCATCTCCAGAATCCGAGGCAGCAGTTAGACAGAGGTGGCAGAGTATCCGGTTTTGAGGCATATCCTTTCAAATGCAGCTGGCAGCCAAGACCCAAATTCCACCAAAACAAATGAGGCAGTTCCAGAATTCGAGAGACCTATCGAACTTTCTCAAATTAGTTGTTATTTACATCTTTATTTGATTTTGTTTCTGGGGGACCATTTGTGACATGTGTCAAGGGGATTGTAACTACTTTTCTATTTTTAGAAAGTAGAGTTATGAGCTCGAGTCTAGGAGGACTGAGATATTGTTCTTATTTATACACATGTAAAAGAAAAAATAGGGGTTCGGGCTGAGTAGGAGAGGGTGAGACCTGTGTAAAGTTTCCCTTTGGTTCGACCTGTGTGAGGGGATTCGACTTGTGAGGTGTTTTTTTCATTTGGCTGGAACATGGGTTTGCCATTCCAGAAAACCTTTCTGTAATCTTCAAATGATCTATCAGTAATGAGCATGCTGTTTACAGGATTCTTGTGCGGATGTGTTGGTGGCGTTTTTCTCTGCTAAGTATTTTTCCTGTCATTTTTCCACTTGTTTTCAATTCTTATTATCAGAAGATAATAACAGAGAATAATTTATTAGCACAATACTCTGCATCTGTTCTTTTGATAATCTTTATGTTACTCATCTAAAAAGCTCAGTTAAGGAATTCTTAGCTGCTCCTTTGATTGACTTTTTTCCTCCCCTAGTTCTTCCTCAAATTGACACCATTAAAACTTAATTCGATCCAGCACTTCCACTACCTTGCCCTGTGTAAATATTTGTCTAAGATCTAAGAGTGAATCACATATTTAAGCGCAGACCCCATTCGCCCAATGGCCCTCCTTAATGTCCCAAAACAACCATTTAAAAACCCCAACCCCATACTTTCATAGCTAGCCTAACATCTGTCCTATTCCATACCAAGTCAAATCGAAAAGAGAGATCCCTCTCTGAGTCTTGGAGGGCTAGATCCAAGACTCCAAGTGGTTCGAGGTTGCCTCTGTGACTGCCCCCGCAGCCTTGGGAAAATCACAGAGTGCTAACAGTGGGATCAACCAAATCTGAAGAAGAATCACTCAAGAGTTTCAAATTTGTAACCGTAGGTGTGGCCATGGAATTGCAATCCATCATCTTGAATATTTATAGGATCTCAACTATATACTTTCCTTGGATAAGGAAGATCTCATCTGGTCTCTACCACACCTCCAATCCCAAGAAATAGTGCATCAAACCCAAACCCTTCATTTCAAACTTTGAAGTGAGGTCCCTCTTGCACCCATCTATGAGCTTCTCATCCCCTTTAAGAAACATGTCATCCACATATAGTACCAATATAAGGGGCAACCATCTTCAACCTTGTAGTAAAGGTTGGGATCTGCATCACTCTTGGTAAACCCCAAGCTCATCAAATAACTGTCTATTTTAGAATACCATGCCATGGGTGCTTGCTTAAGACCTTACAAAGTTTTCTTCAATTTACAAACATGGGACTCCTTCCCATAGATTACAAAACATTGTGGCTGCTCTATGTACACTTCTTCTTCAATCACACCATTCAAGAAAGCAGTCTTTATGTCCATCTGGTGTAATTTCCAACCCATAATAGAAGCAATAGAAATAATATATCTAATAGAAGTGTACTTGGCTACTGGAGAAAATATATCCTCATAATCTTATCCCTCTTTCTAGGAGATTCCTCTAGCCACAAATCTTGCTTTGTACTTCTTTATGCTGCCATCTACAACATGCTTGATTTTTTAGATCCACTTGGAAGTCACCACTAACTTCCCTTCTTGTCTCTGAACCACTTCCCACACATCATTCTTCATGATGCATTGGTACTCTTACATCATAACATCCTTCCATACTTGCTTCTTTGAAACTTCCTCATAAGTAGAGGGTTCTGAATCAATGATATTACTCATCAACACCGCATAGATGGAAACATTTTGTGGTATCTTGCTCTCTCTGAAGGAGCCACTAGGAGATGCATGTTTTTTTTCCTTCTTGCAAAGTGTTTCAGATCCATGTTGGTCTCTTCTTGGTAACTGTAACCTCTTTGGGTGGATCTGCCAGAATCTTTGGCTCTACTATCTCATTTTAATCTTCTGGGATATGTTCTTTTGGAGTAGATTCAATCATCACTACATCCTTTTGAGCCTCTTGTTCCTCTTTGTCCTCATCCATGTGAGACTCTCTAGATTTCCTAAAGGTTTCTTCTTCATCAAAGGTGACATCCCTGCTAATCTCAATCTGTCTCTCTCTAGGGATGTATATTCTATAAGACTTTGAAGTCTCACTGTATCCAACGAAGGTTCCCTTCTTTCCTGAAGACTATAGATTCGTTCTCTTTTCCTTGGGAACATGTATGTACACCATGAAACCAAATATCTTCAAGTGGATCACTTTTGGTTTCTTTCCGATGAATACTTCTTCTAGTGTCTTGTTCCCCAATATCTTATGAGGACTTCTATTCTGGACATATACAACTGTACTGGATTCTTCTGCCCATAGATGCATGGGAAATTTTGGTCATGGATAATTGCATTAGTTGCTTTTACAATTGATATTTTCTTTCTCTTTGCAACCCCATTCTATTGGGGGTTGTAGGTGTTGGAGAAATTTCTATTTTTGACACATGAGTTCAGTGGGAGTTAACGGACTAGTTCTATTTAGACTTTCTATTTTTACCATCACTATGCATGCATGCATGCATTTCTAAGGAAAGCTAACTGCTTGATTGCTTTTCTTAATTATGGAATGCTTTGCCCTATATATGAGTGTATTCCACTCATTCATTGTGTCATATTGATCATGATCTATGTATCAATCATCAGCTCATTGGAGTAGTGTGAATATATTTTCTCATTCTTCCATATTGAATCTCTCTTCCTTTATTGATAATATTTGTTTGTACTCGCTTTAGATAGATCTCTTGTGCAGGTTTCCATGAAACACTGACATGGTATTATAGCTATGCTGCTTGGAGCAAGCCAGACAAGCCAAAGAATAAGGAAAACCGGGGTTTCGGCGAGCTAAATCAATGGTTGTAACTTTCAGCAATTATTCCTCCCAAAATATTACAGTTTTTAGGAAACGACTCACGAAGAAAGTAAATCGACCCATTTTGGAAGTGGGTTTTCAACAATTTGGAGAAATTCTTTAACGCTTGCTCAGAAAGTGAGCCACAAGATAGCCTCCTGAAACTGATACGAATCCGTGGCCGTACCTTTCCACATTCATTGCTCCCAAAATGTTACGTTTTGGAGGAAATGGTCTAGAGTGAAAGTAAATCGGCCCATTTTGGAAGTGGGTTTTCAACCGTTTGGCGAGATTCCTCACCGTTTGCTCAAAAAGTAAGTCGCAAGATCATCTCCTGAAACTGATATGAATTTTTAATTTCTTAATTTTTCACTTGCAGATTGAGAGTAAATTTTTAGGGGTTCTTGGAATCAGTGGGAGAGACGAATATGAAAACTATTATACAGCCAAACTTGGTGGTAATCCTCACACCATACAATTATTTTGATTGGAATCCCAAGGTAGAATTCCAACTCAGAAGGAAAGGATTGTATAATTTGACGATGGCGACAGAAACAAAACCTACATCAATGATTGAGAAGATGAGATGGGTGAACTGTAAGAACGAGGCCACATGACTACTTCTTGAATTAATATCCACTAATTTATTATTTCATGTTGTCTCATATAAGACTCCAAACAAGATCTGGACCACCTTGGAAGGACTCTTTGGAAAGCAGGATGAGATGCGAGGTCATATGCTTGAGGTAGAGTTGAATACCTTAGACCCTAAAAGTTTTGATA